>JBAMJV010005296.1:0-59668 GCA_037951105.1 Echinarachnius parma | reverse complement strand
GCCATTTTTTCATACAAAATTGTGCATTTAATGTTTTGTTAAAATAATGATTCAATAGAGATATCATCAACAACTTTTTAAAAACCTATTCAGATTTTGTTCAAAGTAGTTTTTAAGCATTTTTTTTTTTGTTTCTTCATTGTCCAAACAATCACCTGGTGAAGAAATTTTTAATAAAAAATTGTTATTGGATATTTCACCCGTTTGTGAACCGTTTTTTTTTCTCCAAAAAAATGTATTCTGTCATTAAAATTGTACGTTCTTTCAAATTTGACAGTCAGTTTTTCATTATCAAAAAATATTTTGTGAAGTGCCCCCCTATACCAACACTCAACTAACCCTTTAAGTTATGTGTCCCTTTTTGATCAGGTAAGAGAGAAATCGAATTAATTATTTATTTATGTTTTCAAAATCGATAAACGTCTAGGCTAGACGTTAAAGCCCAATACCAGTTTTGGGAAAGTAGCCGAAAACATCTATATTGATCTATAATGTTGAATAAGTATTTAAATAGGGCTTGTGTGGTAAAATCCGAACCTAAGCATCGTTGAATACAGAAATATCGGGAGAAATCTAATACCCGCACGTGAAATTTATAAATCCACCGCCCGTTCGCACCTACCCGCGCCGCTAGCGCTGGGCTGGAGATATCGACAAGCTGGGGACAAGCTCGTAAAGCAAAGACGCACGAGGTTATTTGCACGTAGCGTATGCGCGATTCCTCGTTGGCGATATCAATGGTACAGTAGATCAATTCATAATTTTGCAAATATATCAATTAGTAGGCGGTTTCTTGGCCAAATTTGTATAATCCCATATTAGTAAAATTATATTCCTTCACATGATTAATTGGTAATCCAGGGGGGGAGGGGTACTCATGTATATTGGGTATACGGAGAATGTGCCGCTGGGAAGGGTGCCTTAAAAAAAAAAAACCTAAGACATAGGTCCCTTTTTTCATTTATTCCTTTCCCCTCTTTTCTCCCTCATTTTCTCCGGGATTTGGGGATTTGCCGATGTGAAATCGCTAAAAATGTTATATAATATTTCACAACCTCGGGTGTTAATATATTACCCTTCATAACGCCATATCATAACTAATAAGACGAATATACCCATACAATAATATTGAAACAAATGGCAATTTTCCGCTGTGAAATTGGTAACATTTTCAAGCTCGCTCCGCTCGCTCGCATACTTAATATTTCACAACCTCGGGTGTTTATATATTACCCCTTTATAACGCCATATTATATGATATAAAAACGAATATACCCATACAATAATATTGGAACAAATGGCATTTTCCGTTGTGAAATTGCTGAAATTTCAAGCTCGATCCGCTCGCTCGCATACTTAATATTTCACAACCTCGGGTGTTTATATATTACCCTTCATAACGCCATATTATATGATATAAAAACGAATATACCCATACAATAATATTGGAACAAATGGCATTTTCCGTTGTGAAAATGCTGAATTTTCAAGCTCGCTCCGCTCGCTCGCATTATTCATATTTATGCAAATTACTGTACCATAATTTAAGACTATTCACTGTTTTTCAATCATTGAAAAGTTGAGAATGTCACCTCTGATATGCACCTGATTGCTCCATTCTAGTGTAGAAATTGCCAAAGCTCCCTGGTGTGGAAGGGGATCACCCCCCCCCCCCCCCCCCCCCAAGGCGCGACGGAAGCAGTTTTGGATTGGGGGGGGGGGGCAAAACCCGAAGGGGGCTCACGATTTATATGTTTAGGGGCTCATGCCCAACCACACTCACAGGGTTTCCAACTTTGAGCCAGAGGTGAGAGTGAGACATTGCGAGGATAAAGCGATCAAGCCCGAGTGAGCGTACTGACAGAGCGGGGGGGGGGGGGGGGGGGGTGGGTGGGTGGGGGTGAGAGGAGGGTGTTCCCCCTCCCACGGTAGGGAGCTTTTGCATTTTTGGACTTGAAATTGTGCAATCTGGTGCATAAAACATAAACCATATGCCACATTATATTTGATCCAACAACATAGCTTACAGCCCAAAATGAGTCCCGAGGGAGCGAAGCGACCGAGGGCTGGGGCAGAGCCAGAGGGGGAGGGTTTGGGAGGGGGTATCCCCCTCCCACGGGGAAGATTTTGCATTTATATACTTGAAATGGTGCAATCTGGTGCATACAAACATAAACCATATGCCACATTATGTATGATCCAACAACATAGCTTACAGCCCAAAATGAGTCCCGAGGGAGCGAAGCGACCGAAGGGGGAGGGTTTGGGAGGGGGTATACCCCTCCCACGGTGACGATTTTGCATTTATATACTTGAAATGGTGCGATTTGGTGCACGTCACACAAGCATCCAGAGCTATGCCAGCCTACACGGGAACTACGTGGGCCCGGTACAGAAAAAGTAGGTACTCACCCCAGACCATAATTGCAAGTTACACAACAAACTGAGATAATCTGTTCGCGCGCGTAGCGCGTAGCGAAAACATAAATTGGATGTATACATTATTTTTTGAACGTTAGAATTAACAAGTCTTAGCTCATACATTTTATTGTTTCTTTCCCACTCTTCTTTTTTTTTTTTTTTTTTTTTTTTTTTTTTTTTTTTTTTTTTCGGGGGGGCTTTTTGGGGGGGGCAAAAACGCGTTTTGCCCCCCCCCCCACACCTTTTTGGATTGGGGGGCGGCCGCCCCCTCTGCCCCCCCCCCCCCCCCCACTTCCGGCGCCTATGACCCCCCCCCCCCCCCCCCCCCCCCTCCCCACCTTCGCTCCCTTGCTTGGGTGCTTCGCACCCTCAAAGTATACACTTTCGCCCTCCCTACAAAAATACCCTGGCGCCGCCACTGCAGCATGGTACAGTTCACAGCCGCACCCCCCCCCCCCCCCCCCGTCCGACTATAATCTGAGTACCCCCCCCCCCCCCCCCGGGTTGGCAATAAGAGTGTATATTTCATTTTTAGGGGGTGGGGCGTTCCACCAGAGGGCGCATACCTAATTGCAAATACGTCACTGGGAAGCACTATGTTGCGTGCAAAATACCATTGTCGAACTTTACCCCAGGTACGTACGGTGGCATAATAGCAAAAAGAGCATCGTCCGTCATGCACATGATCATTGAATTGTATGATTATTGTCTTTAAAGTCATGTGCTTGGCATTTATAGAATATGAAAAACCCCAAAAGAGGGATGACATACATGGTATCATTGGTGTGTGCTCAATATTATTTCAAGTCCATATTAGTTCTATTCTGCGGGGATCAAATTGTTGACTCTGAGATTAACCGTCAAGCGTTTCTTCAGCTCACTCCAGAAGTACCTCTCGCCTCTCTCGTCCTCGACCCAAGTAATGTACGAACCATGTTCACTTAGGTAGAGTCTGACCACGTACGGGATCTCACCGGTACAGAAAAAGTAGGTACTCACCCCAGACCATAATTGCAAGTTACACAACAAACTGAGATAATCTGTTCGCGCGCGTAGCGCGTAGCGAAAACATAAATGGATGTATACATTATTTTTTGAACGTTAGAATTAACAAGTCTTAGCTCATACATTTTATTGTTTCTTTCCCACTCTTCTTTTTTTTTTTTTTTTTTTTTTTTTTTTTTTTTTTTTTTGGGGGGGGCTTTTTGGGGGGGCAAAAACGCGTTTTGCCCCCCCCCCACACTTTTTGGATTGGGGGGGCGGCCGCCCCCCTCTGCCCCCCCCCCCCCCACTTCCGGCGCCTATGACCCCCCCCCCCCCCCCCCCCCCTCCCCACCTTCGCTCCCTTGCTTGGGTGCTTCGCACCCTCAAAGTATACACTTTCGCCCTCCCTACAAAAATACCCTGGCGCCGCCACTGCAGCATGGTACAGTTCACAGCCGCACCCCCCCCCCCCCCCGTCCGACTATAATCTGAGTACCCCCCCCCCCCCCCGGGTTGGCAATAAGAGTGTATATTTCATTTTTAGGGGGTGGGGCGTTCCACCAGAGGGCGCATACCTAATTGCAAATACGTCACTGGGAAGCACTATGTTGCGTGCAAAATACCATTGTCGAACTTTACCCCAGGTACGTACGGTGGCATAATAGCAAAAAGAGCATCGTCCGTCATGCACATGATCATTGAATTGTATGATTATTGTCTTTAAAGTCATGTGCTTGGCATTTATAGAATATGAAAAACCCCAAAAGAGGGATGACATACATGGTATCATTGGTGTGTGCTCAATATTATTTCAAGTCCATATTAGTTCTATTCTGCGGGGATCAAATTGTTGACTCTGAGATTAACCGTCAAGCGTTTCTTCAGCTCACTCCAGAAGTACCTCTCGCCTCTCTCGTCCTCGACCCAAGTAATGTACGAACCATGTTCACTTAGGTAGAGTCTGACCACGTACGGGATCTCATCGTCAGGAATGTTCTCCTTGAAGACAAGAACCACGTTCTCGATCTCGGTGTCGCTCACGTTGTCCATGGCAATGCGAAGCTTAGTCATGAACATGTTGTCCCTGACGGCGGCCCTGCTGAGCAGCAGAACGGTCTTGTAGCTCTTGTCGATGGCATGGCAGACGGCGTCCAGGTAGTGCATGCCCAGCATCAGATCCTCATCACCGAAGGCGATCCTCTGGAATTCCGGGAGCACTTCACCGAGGACCGGTCGGAAATAACGCGCGGTCCATTCTTCGTCAGCTTCCGTGAACATTATGTTGATATCATAGTCGAACTCTTCATGGTTTCGAACATCTTGAATCTCGTTGTATCCCAAAATCGCTAGCTTCAAGAGAAATAGTTTGTATCGCAGAAGCCATCTGTGGTAGTACACAAGAATCATGATACACGATATTCCAATGAGCGCTAGTGATACGAGACAGTAGATGAATATCTTCTCCTGACAATATTCACCCGACCTCAAAAGCAAAACTTTCTTACCACGCAGAGGCTCTAGAGTTGCCGAAGCTGATGAACACATCGTTTTGTTTGTGTGAGAAAGTATATCACCAAACCACTCTACAAACCACTTCAGGTCACAGTTGCACGCAAGTGGGTTTCCTGATATGTCAACTGCTTTCAAGAGGGGCCGTAGGGGTAGAAAGCTGTTGCGATTAAACCCCACAAATTGGTTACGAGCAAGAGACACGTTTGTGAGGTTTGAAGAAGACATGAACAAATCTACATCCAGGTAACTTATCGCGTTATCATCGACATGTAGATGTTCCAAGGACTTCAAAGGGACTAATGTGGAATTTAGGAGGCATGACAATTGATTGCTCTCTAGGTGTAGTGTTCGCAGAGATGCTAGTCCTTCAAATGCATTGGATGTAATTATTGTGATTTTCCCATAGCTTAGATCGAGTTCTTGCAAGTGTGTCAAATTCCAAAATAATCCGGGTATAACCTCGTATATGACGCTCTTTTTAATAGAGAGGCGTGTAAGGTCTCGTAGCCCATGAAACAAAGAAACGTTATAATATGCGTCCCATAAAAAGCCTATTTGCAACTCTGAATAATCCAGAAAAATTGCCTGCAAGGATTGCGCATCAACAAAAAATTCACCCACATCGTCAATATATTTATACATATCTGGAAATGACTGAAAATACAGAGTTTGAAGCTTCGGGGTATCAAGGTAAATGCGTAAAAATACAAATGATCCAGTCAAATGAACACCCGAAGCGTGCAATGAAATTAAACTGCTTGATTTAATATTCATATGATTTAAATCGGCCTTTTCCAAACTTAAAAGGCGTAAGTGTTCTAAACCATTAAAGGAGCAATTCTGCAACGATAATAGTCTGCTATTGTTTAGATAGAGGTGAGTAATGTTGACTTTCCATACATCACAATATGGGTTAAAGCCCGAAAGCTTATTTTCTTCCAAAAACAGTACTCGAAGATACGTCATTCCATCAAATGATTCAGGCAAAATAACTGATAGATCGTTGTTGCTAAGGTCAAGTTGCGAAATGCGAGATAGATTTGTTAATATCGGAGGATCAGCAATGGTAAGGCCGTTTCCAGACAAGTCAAGTGTTGTTAAATATTTATCGTGAAGATATTGGAAGAAATTCGGGGGATATTTTCTTACAAACCAAAACGTCCCTCTCATGGAAAGTGCTGAAATCCAATTTGACCTTGAAACTCCCAGAAACAGATTTTGAAGTTGGTTGATGTTAAGTGCTGTCGATATGAGGTCGAGCCACAAGGACCGAACTGTGAGTGCTGCGACTGCATCTGGATCAACTAACTCAATGGGATTTGCCATGATGCAAAAAAGCTTGGTAGGGCAGGTTAACACGAAAGTATCTTTTGTGAGTTTGCTAATACTGTTGGCGGATAGGTCTATGAATTTGTATTCTTGGCTATTCGTACACGAGCTCAAATTAAATAAGGTAATTTCATTTGCATTGAATGCCAAATCCACATCTCTACTGGGTGCATAAGCCATTGCGTTTGAGGGGAATGTTGTGAAAGCATTGCCAGTGAGGGAGATATAAACAAGTTTACGAGAATGCCTGAATGTATCAGCATTAAGTGTGGTCAATTTATTAACATCTAACTGCAACCTTCGCAGTTGTCTTAGTTGGTGAAATGCCCCACTTTCTATCGTATGCATGCCGTTTCCCGCGATACTGATTTCATTAAGAAACGTGTATCTGCTGAACGAATTGTTAATAAGAATAGAAATTCTATTAGCATCCAATGTAATCGTCAGAAGATTTGGGCTCAAATATTGTGGCACCTGTTCGAGATGCAGTTCGTTGCAGTCAGCGTGCCTAGTTGACAGGGATTCGCGACAGACACCAGGAGATGTTGAATTTGGTCCTAACTTAACCCCACGACTACGAACCAAACTTCCGTCAAGTAAACTACAGAGTCCAAGCTGAACATGAAACAGCGAAAGAATAACTGCAAGACGCAGTACTCGCGACGTTGTGCGAAATTCCATTTTACTTGAATTGATGATGGCTGGTCAGGGAAAATCAAAAGGCACTCCTTGATTATTATGTCCTACAATTATACCTATCGAAATATATCAGAAATGTTCAAAGCTTGATCAAATCTTTAAATTTGCACAGATGAAAATGCAGTAAGTTGTTATGAAATCGGTCTTCTAATTCATGATTATCACAAATTACAATCATTGGTTTCCTGTAAGGTGTATGACATTGTCAGGCCAAGATACACAATCAATTACCGCACTGACATCTTCGAAGATTCTAATGAAATACGAATTGTTATCCTAAAGCATTACGATATTCAATTGCAGTGGCGTAGCACGGGGGCATGGGGTGGGTGGAGGGGGCACCAGCCCCCAACAATAAAAAGCAATTCAAAACATAATAGGACAATTATTGAAAAAATAACTGAATGTACATGTGTGCCCCCCCCCCCCCCCCCCCCCCACCCCATAATCATTCGGACCACACTACTCCACTGGTTCATTGGTCAATTTGTGGATCGAACACGCATTTGCTCGGACAATAGAGGTGAAGTGTTTAGACCATTTTCTTGACGTTAATAGATCACTTAATTGGAATTTACAGTTTTGAAAGCTCATTGATTTTCTTTTGTGCAGTTATGTAGGTCTCGAGACAAGATGCAATACGCCCAAGGGAGGGAAGGGGAAGGGTTCCACCTTGCATGTGATGTGCCAGGTAAAAAGGTTGACGCCTCCTAATGAAGTTCATCAGCAATGCCCCCTCGGCCCATAAGTGTAATAGGTTGGGGATTACCCCCCCCCCCCCCCCCCCCCCAAATATAGGCCCACATACTTATTATATTCTTTATTTCATTTGTTTTTATATCATAACATAATTTCCCCCATTCCCCAATATAGGCATACATAATTATTATATTTGTATTTAATTTTCGTATCATAATAATGCATAACAATAATCGAATTTCATGTTAATCTTAAATACAGTACATTAATATAGGAATAATATAACTTTAAAAAAGCCAATTCAAGTATTATGATGCACGTTTTGCCATAATGCCTATGTAAATAATACAAGGAAACCTCGCACTATAAATCTTTAACATGTGTAATACAACAAAACCATCTATTTTGCTAGCACACGCTTTTTACATACCCCTTTCCTTTTCTTTTCTTTTTATTGTTACTTTTTACACTAATGATCATGGTAAAGGTTCTCAATATTACAAGGTTCTACTGTACAACAAACATTATCACATCGAACGAAAGAAAACATCAGTACAACAAAACTCGAAGTGTGTGACTTCTCCGGGAAATATATCCGAGAACTAATAGAGTATTACATTTAAATATGTTCCAGCATTGAAATGATAACATCGTTCTGTATGAAAGAGGGCGCCTTGAACAATGACAGCACTCACAGGAAAACGACATGTTACTTGCACAATAGCATGATCACACCTGCGATCGACTTATTACTGGTTAGAGAGTCCTCACGTCACCTATTTATGCAAAGATGTATTACAGGGGTTGATGTACGACCCCTCTGCAACCCGTCTTATCTTATACGGTAGTCGGGTCCCGTCAGCAAAATGTATACAAAAATAATAAGCATGAATAGGAGGACAACCCCGATATAGGACATTTACGAGCACTACAAACCGTATACTTAGGTTGACGCATCAAAGAGATATTGCATCGTAGTATCAGAGGGCGTCTTGCAAACTGCTCACAATGAGGCGCCAAGGAGGCGCCATGTTATGCGTGCACAATAGCTGCATATTATTGTGGCCATAAGCAATAAGAGCATCCGTCTCATGTGGTCCTGCAATCTTCGATCCACGCATGGTCAGCCATAACGAAGACCTTCAAAATGTATATAATCAGTACTGCCTTCATGGTTATAATCAAGGGAAGGCAGCGAACTTCCAGAAGACTGGCAATTTATACAGATGTTACTATTTATACCATCGTGCGACATAAGGCCACCAATGCATGTGGCATGTCCTCATATGAATGTGCTCTGTATATTATACAACACGGGTATGGCTGATCTGAACTCTATTCTGCAGGGATCAAATTGTTGACTCTCAGATTAACCATCAAGCGTTTCTTCAACTCACTCCAGAAGTACCTCTCGCCTCTCTCGTCCTCGACCCAAGACATGTACGAACCGTGTTCACTCAGGAAGAGTCTGACCATGTACGGGATTTCATCGTAAGGAATGTTCTCCGTGAAGACCAGGACAACGTTCTCGACCTCAGTGTCGCTCACGTTGTCCATGGCGATGCGAAGCTTGGTCATAAACATGTTGTCCCTGACGGCGGCCCTGCTGAGCAGCAGCACGGTTTTGTAGCTCTTATCGATGACATGGCAGACGGCGTCCAGGTAGTGCATGCCAAGCATCAGATCCTCATCACAAAAAGCGATGCTCTGGAATTCTGGGAGCACTTCACCGAGGACCGGTCGGAAATAACGCGCGACTCATTATTCGTCAGCTTCCGTGAACATTATGTTGATATCATAATCGAACTCGTCATGGTTTCGAGCATCTTGAATCTCGTTGTATCCCAAAATAGCTAGCTTCAAGAGAAAGATTTTGTATCGCAGTAACCACCTGTGGTAGTACGCAAGAATTAGGATGCACGAAAGTCCAATGAGCGCTAGTGACACGAGGCAGTAGATGAATATTTTCTCTTGACAATATTTACCGGACTTCAAAAGCAAAACTTGCTTTCCGCGCAAAGGCTGTAGAGTTGCCGAAGCCGATGAACATAGCGTTACGTCCGAGTTAGAAAGAAAATCGCCAAACCACTCAACAAACCACATCAAGTCACAATTACACACAATCGGGTTTTATCGATTTCATCAAGAAATACATATCGGCTGAACGAGTTATTCTTGAGAATCGAAATGGTATTAGTTTTTAACGTTATAGACAAAATATTTGTGCTTAAACCGTGTGTATATGTTAGTTGCTCCTGCCAATACAGTCGCGAGGCCTTGTCATAAGGCTAGGTTTGGGTAAACTTATCAAAGGAGGGCGGACGTGTACACGTGTCCTGTCCGTCAGGCTTTCATCATACCGATGTCGCGTTTAAGCGGCCGTCACAAATCACAAACGGAGCCCGCCCGACTTCTCTGCGAGCTCAAAAGGGCATTTTCGCCAGGACTACGGCCGGTGTCTGCGCGAATTACTGGGGGCTTCGCCGCAATTTTCAGGGTTCGGCCGACGTTCGCAGGGCACCGAAACCTGCTCCCAAATCAGCGATTTTCAAACGCCGAATTTTGAGGTCGCAGAGCTCGTAAAGAGGTCGCACATAGATCGCACGGGCATCGGCAGGTATTCGATCGATATACGGGCGGCACTCTGACTATTTTAGACCATTTTAGGCTTTAAAATTCGGAGGGAGGTCGGAAGAGCTGCGCGGCCGTCGAACGGGCTCCCTACGATACCCGAACGACCTCCTCCCGTATACCGCCCTAATTGTAAACAAATCACCTGTGCTTCGTGCGCACTTCGTGCTGGTAACGGGCCGCGGTCGGGCGGCTTCTACGGGCCCCGGCCGGGCTCCTCCTGCCAATTCAGGAATTTGGCCCCTGGCCACGGAGGACGCCCACCCGGGGCCCGCCCGTGCGTCGACCGTAGCCCGCCCGGACGTCACCCGGAGCCAACCCGGCCGTCGCCCGGTTGTCGGACGGGCACCAACAGACCTATTTATCATCGACCGAAACTTTGACGGCGCCCACCCATATGTCGAGCAGGTATCGCCCGACTACCATTTGTTTACCGGCGGGCCCCGGACGATTTCTATCACTTGTGTTCAAAGGTTCCGCCCGATCCCCGTCCAATATGTGACAGGGTAGATTTTTAAGCGAAAAATACGCTCGACTCCCTGGCGGGTTTGAAACTCGGCGACCTCCTGACGATCAGCAAATTCGGCTGGAGTCCGTTTGATTTGTGACGCAGGCATTAGGACGCGGCGCGTTGTTACGAAATAGCAGGACCGCTGTGATAATCCAGCAGTAAAATGCAGCCAGGTCTTAGCGATAAACCGCGATGCATTAACGAGGGCCCTGTTCCACCAGGAAGAGAGTACGCTACCGTTGTGCCTATTTCATGTGTGTCGTAGACGTCCGTCCCGCATAATCCTGCCGTAAAATGAAGCCCAATCGTGGCCGATTATCCGCGCCATAGCGACGGTGGTATTATTACGCACACGGGGGGAAAAGCCACCTGTGTGCCTTTTAAAGCAACCACGCTGTTGCACCACAAATTGTCGTCCCTGCACGAATTGTCGTCGGCGACAATTTGTGCACAATTTTGCAAAACATCATACCACAAATTGTCGCCTCCTGCACAATTGTCAGCGTCGGCGACAATTTGTGTTGCTCTTGCCGTTCCCAATTTTTTTTATCTCACAGGCGACAATTTGTGAAATTTGTGCAATTTGTAATATCACAGGCAACAGTTGTAGATATAAATGAATTTGAATATTAAAACCTAACTGCACAAATTGTCGCCGGTTGCACAAATTGACGTCAGTTGCTGTCTTCAAGCTACAGAAGATAATGACGATTACAAAGATGATGATGATGATGATAATTATAATAATCAGTGTTTGGGGACTCGAGGACGGCCTCGGTCTCGATACTAAATCCTCTGAGTCCTCAGCCTCGGCCTTTACCTAAATAAACCGGAGATTTGGACTCGTCATAATATAGAGTTGAGTAGCTGTATCAAGCTTAGTTACATCATAAACACGTATGCTCTCTTTGTTGTGTGCGTGTGTATTTATGTATGTGCTGTGTGTGGGTGTGTGGTGTGGTGTGTATGTCACTCGTAGAAATAAATGAATGTTTCATAAGAGCCACAGTTTTCTTATTTCTTGACCGATTGTGCCCAAACTTTCAGAGACTATTCATCATATTTAGTGTCTTATACTGCATACAAATACTGCACAAGAACATCAATCAAAATAATGTTGGTAATGTATCATGCGATTACAATGCATTACACGTTTAATAGCTTATTGGGTAAAACAGTAAGGACCAATCATCACTGAGCAAGGGTGGTATAAAAGGGATGAAATGTATAAAAATGCATGTCCTGAACGAATGGTTGTATTTTGGCAGTAATAAGGATATTTTCCGTTTTACGACAACAACAAAAAAAAAACATTAATGCGGGCAACTACACCGTATATACGCGGAACGCAAAAGTCAATACAGATACACTCAGCAAAACAAGAAAGTAAACACCTTTTCAAGTCCAGAATTGTCACATAAAACTTTAACAAAGATCAATGAATTACATATCAAATTTAAGAAAATGTAATTGTTTTTCAACCTGCCAGGTGAACACAAATTGAAACTTTACGCATGAGTGAACACATTTGTTTTTCTCTTCCAATGTGCAAAAGTAAAAATTGCAAAAATGGACAGACTGCCATTGATGTGTAAATGCCCTTCCACAAAAAAAATGGAAACAAACGATCACACTTGTAAACACAATGGCTTTATCTTTGAATAAGGGACAAATGTGGTTAAACTGCATTATTGATATCCAGCGTACGCCGTCGACGTACTGCGCTGTTTAACAGTCATGGTGGCCCAACAAGATATCGACTTTAAAGAAAGAAACACTGCAAAGAAAGAAAGATACCGACTCTAAACAAACAAAGATTACTCTTTTTAATAATAATTTTCTTTTCAAGTGCAATATACCATGCAAACCTTAATTGTGTTTTGTTTAACTTTTCTGTGCAATATGACTTTTTATATTTTTTGTGCAATTTTGCAATTTTTACTTATGTACCTTGGAACAGACAAATGAATGTGTTCACTCATGCGTAAAGTTTCAATTTTTATTCACCTACCAGGTTGAAAAACAATTAAATATCCTTTAATATGATATATAATTTATCTGTTTTTTAATTAAAATCTTATATGAAAAATATGAACTTGAAAAAGTGTTTACTTTCTTTTTTGCTGAGTGTATATAGTGTTTGGAATTTGATAATGGGTTAAAGTAATTTGTACCAACGTCGCCAATATTTGCACCAACTTATAGCAATGAATAACCGTGTGATTTGAGAGTATTTACTGAAGACCGAACAATATCATTGGGCCGTATGCATAAAACGTAGCAATTGCTTATAAGCAATTGCTTCAAGCACAAGCAAGAGCTTGTCAAGCAAAAGATCAAGTTCAAGCAATTGCTTAATTTCGTATGCATAAGCTTTTGCTTGTGCTGAAACCTTTTGCTTACACTGCCTAAGCAATTGCTTATGTGTTGAACAAAGCATCGTTACGGTTGTGCGAACATCGCACTGCATGACAACAAAGGGGATTCGTAGTGTATGCAAACGTCGTGTAGTCCCTTGCATAGCAGCTTTCCCTGGTCGTGCCCGACCTGGCAACAGTATTTTTCTTACGCAAATATTTTCAAATCATGAAAAAAATTGCCTACATGGATATAAATGTCTAAAATAACAGCCATTTGATTAAATATGTAATCACAACATAACCTCTGGAACCACGTGCTAAATCATCCTGAAACGGTATGAAAACTTGATTCTAAAACGCGAATGTCCTTAGTAAGCAAGAGCTCAAGCTGGTCTGGAGGTGCTTGAATAAACGCAAGCAATTGCTTATCAAGACAAGCAAAAGGTTCGTTTTATGCATACGGTTTTAAGCAATTGCTTGTTTGGTTAGCAATTGCTTACGAGCAGTAAGCAATTGCTTGTGCTTGTAAGCAAAAGCTTTTGCTTGCAAGCAATTGCTTGTTTGTGTGCATACCGATTCAAGCAAAAGGCTAGCACAAGCAATTGCTTGTTTTTATGCATACGGCCCATTGTATTATGTAGCCCGAAAATTGGTAAACTCATGATTCACAAATATCAAGGGTAGAGGCACAGCATGCTGGATAGCGTAATATTTACTTACTTCAACAAAATACAATGGCGAATAATATAAGAGCTAAGTTGCAAAAGGCACTAAATCTACTGTACATAAAAATAGATTTAACAATATCAGTGCAATAACAAGCTACGCAGCTAATAAGAAGTCCCAAATTGTGGATAAAATACGCAAAACAAATCCATTTACATACTACCATTGGTATGTGTCGGACAAAGAAACCCGCTTTTCTCCAAAGTTGAACAAGTGGATTTAGCGCCTTTTGGAAATTAAGCTCTTCATATGCACATACAATAAATGCAGAACAATCAGTGCGTTAAAGTGGACTTCCACACGATTTCAAGCTTCTAATGATTGAAAGACAGATATTCTAGGTCAATAAACACAATTTTGTGTGAAAAAAGTATGATTGTGGGTTCTTATAATTGGCTTTGAAATTCTAATGACACTATTCGCGAGCGAGCTTGTTCTATCCCACAATGCACCAATTTGTGACGTGCGCCCCTCACTATGCGCCTATCTATGATTTTACACTGCAGCGAATGTGTTCTTTTGATCGGACCAATACAATGCTCGATCATGAATAGTTAGTCCACGATGCGCCACTCAACCGTGCCTTTGAGCATTACTGCATTGACTGAACCGTTTGAAAATACTTGCCTGCCCGAAATTGTAACACGTTTGGCTTTCATTGGAATTTGAATAGACACAAAGTCCCGTAAACGTGGTTATTGAATTTCCTGGCTCTGCATGGCCGGCTATTATGAATGACACATGCAGTGATCACAATGCAGTGGCACCGGATTCAAGCCTACTCAAGAAATTGAGCAAAGTGAGGGTGCTACGAAGGGTCTCATGATTGTGTGCAGTAAATTTAATTATTTCCTCAGAGTTAATGACATTAGAAAAAATCTCTTAGAAATCAACCAAAGAGAGTCAAATCCTGAAAATATTCAAGCACATCCATAGATTTATTTCCAATATACTGTACTTTTTAAAAACTCGTCCGGAATTCTCCTTTAAATGCAAAGGGAGGAGTGTCTTCAATAATATTGACCCATACATACACGTAAACGTATAAAGAAAGCTTGTTTGAAATGCTGAAGGCTGCTCGGTTAACGCCAAGGTAATACTGCTCTGAGTGCTTTATCAAAATGGGACAATTATAATCAATTATTATTGCTTGACTTAGCATCCCGTTGCTTTTCTCATGTACATTTCAAGATCTTTTTTCTCACACACACATACATCGATTCAACGTGAAAAGCTTATTTTACATATATGCTTCTTCAGCAAAAGCGAAGACATTTCTAAATCATTTTGCCTAAAATAATATAAGATAATGAATCCGGTGAAAGTACCATTTGGAAAACATGATTCTCCTTCGCAGATGGTAGTGTGTATATGTCTTGTTTGGATGTCGAGCTTCCATACCACCCTTGGACTGGCAAGTATGGGTAGGTTTGATTTTATTTTATTTGAACGGATCTAGTATTCATTGTCATTTAATTGTTTTTGTCATATCATTATTCTTTTTTTCTCTTTTTTTTTCGGGGGGGGGGGGGGGGGGGGGAGGAGGACGTTCCCCGACCCCCGTGCTACATGAAATTTGCTTATTTCACTATAATAAGGGGGAAATAATGTGCTTTTTGTTGTTTTGGGTAAATTCATTGGATATGCTTATTTCCCCTTAACCCTAAAAGGCCGGACTATCTCACGGCCGGGGGGGGGGGGGGCATTATGCCCCCTCGCCAACCCCCCCCCCCCCCCCCCTCCTTTAAATCTCGGCCGCGGAACGCCCGATCGCCGCGAAAATGTGCACGCATGTCTAGTAAAGTATATAAGATACTATAATAATTTCAATTTTTTGAAATATTTACTCATTTGCATATTCATTGTAATTTATGCAAATAAGGTCATGCATATAATTCATATTTTGGCCTATATTATCATATAATGTTGATGATTAAACATTGATTTTCATTACATATATTCTTTAGACCATTTAAAATAATAATACAAACAAATATTTGGAAGAGTCGGGTTATTCCTTATGTTTTATATTGTGTTGATAAATTCTTATGTATTACATGTACTTTGTTTTGTAACTTATGTATTTAATTGTCTTTGCTATTTTATTTTATTTCTTACTATAATTCAACTTTTTAGACCCCCAAAAACAAAGACGTAAAATAAAAACAAGACCAAATAGCCAATGTTTGATCGCATTTCGTAAGATGCGCAAGAAAAAGTTTCCTACAAAGCGACTGGGCGTCATTTCACGCGTTCTCGAGCAATCGGGAAGCGCGGAGGGGGGATAATGGCCCCCGGCCTTATAAGGGTTAATAAGGTGAAAATAATGAGCTTTTATTGTTTGGGGCAAATTATTGGGGAGGGGGCACGTACCCCGGCCCCCATGCCCACCGTAGCTACGCCACATCAGATGTGATTCATAGTTCTCCTTTATAAGGGGAAACAATATGATTTTTTTTATTGTTTTTGCAGATTATTTGGGGGAGGCACCGTGGATACGCCACCGACTCCCACCCCTCCCTTAAAATTGAACATTGTCTGTGTGGGGGACGAAACAGGGGGAAGATTTTCTCCTGAAAAAGGGGGATCCAAATATAGACGAACAAAAAGAAAGAACAATCATGTATTTTAATTGGAAATTGAGAATTAGATTCCCTCAATTCAATTCCGGTTTGATTTAAAATTGAGATTTTAAGTTGACGATTTCATAATAATGCATTTTTATTAACTTCGCAAGCTCACTTTGAAACTGTAGGTAAATATACAAAATTGCATAATAATGTGTTGTTGTTTTTTGTCCTGCTAGGGTACACTAAAACGAATGAGGAAAGACTAATTGCAGACTTGCTTGGCTCTGGTTATGACGTCAGAGGTATACCACCAATGTCAGACAACATACCACTGACTGTTTCTGTTCTGTTTGTTATCTACGCTGTGCTGAACGTGGTGAGCGTGTGAATATTTTAATTGGAATTCATTCTTTGAATAATAATAATAATAATAATATATTACATTTATATAGCGCTTAATACAATGTTTCTAAGCGCATTATTATTACCCTTGGTCATCAGGTACAGGTCAAACCCGCACAATTATCTTGCGCACCATCTCAACTCCCTGTGGAGCATACTAGCCCAGCAGCCCACCGGTCGCTGAAGGCTAATTAACACCCGACCAAGTACCCATTTAAACTCCTGGGTAGAGAGCAGCAATGTGGATGAATTGTCTTGCTGAAGGACAAACGGAGTGGGCTGGGTTCGAACTCGGGATCTCGAGATCAGAAAGCGCGCGCTCTACCGATCTTGCCACACCACGAATGTAGTTGTTTCTAATAAAAAGCGGTTGATTAAGAAGAACTGTAACCGAACATTTGGGCAATATTGGTTAAAAACAGGAAAGATATGCTATAGATTGAACTTAAAGTTTCCCGGCAAACCAAATAAGTTACCTTTTCATTACTTTTGCAGTGTCCGTTTTGGTGAGTATTCTAGTCTGAGTTTGTACTGAAAAAATAATACAATAAGAGAAATGCCCGTTTAATATCATTCGCGACTTGCTTAAGCCTGCCCTTTTAAATTCGCAATTTCAGGGTCGTGGTAATTCGTAATTCGAGGCCGATTCAACACGTTGGTTCGGCTCCGACTGACTGAAAACCAGTCGGATCGGGTCGAGACGGCTCTGTCTGCGCCGGGCTTTAGAGTACCAGTCACATATTTGCCGTGGCCCGTACGATGACTTTTGTCTTAAAATAAAACATGAATCGCACGGCTCCCGTGAACACAATCTTAGTGCCCGTACGAGTGCCTCACGGTGATCGTACGGTGACTCCACGATACCCTTACGATTTGAGTGGCCAAATATTCATTCTCAAAATCGTATGATATTCGAGGGGAAAAAGGCTGCAGTGTCTGTGCTGTGCCCGTGCGGTGCCCGTGCGATATTCTCTACGACGTGTCTACGGGCTTACGGCAAGTAAAAAATCGTACGATGCATTTTGTTGACATCGTACGGCGAGGAAAAATGCAACGGCGACCGTACGATAGCCACGGCACCCTTGCGGGCGCCGCAAGATTTCACCTAAAAGTGGCATCGTACGGGCGCCGTATCCCAAATCGGAGCATTTGTGACCTAAGCATTACCATGGCAATGGCTTTGGTACTCAGATTTGCAAAGGTTAAACATAAAAAAGCAGATAAAATGTACCATAGTCATGAATAAATTAAAAACCTAAATTATTGTAATGAACCTCATACCTTGTTGTATTCGTATTAACAATACAATCACGGGAGAGGTTTCGGTTTTTCAAATTTCCCTTTCGTTAAAAAGATATTTACGATTGAAGTGTTCAGATGTTAAATAATCCAACGGATCGCGAAAACCGTGTACAAAGTGAGTGCAATTAGTTTGTGAACATCACTTTGCATTTTTGCTTATTACTCGGCCATATAACGTCCATTTGACAATACCCTGTGGACATATCAGATAACAACAATATACATGCATTGTATCAACCATTCATCACTTTTTGCACAAGTCAACAAAGTTACTAGATCCCTTTAAGCAGTTATATAGAAATTGATAAAATGAAAATAATACATGAAGGCACTAAATCTACTTTCGATACAAATTAAATTAGCCAGTAAACTACGTAGCTTTCTAGAATCCAAATTTTAGGACAAATTATCCAATCGAAATCGAAATATGGAAATTCCATTTTCATATTCCCATAGGCATGTGTACAAAGTTTGACAAAGAAACCTGCTTTACTCCAAAGTTGAAAACGTGGATTCAATGGCTTTTGGAATTAAGTTCTTCACATGTAAAATTTATAATTACATACATTCAATAATTGAATAACCGAACAAAATAGGCACATAAATCGAATAACGTTATTATGCTTTTTCGGTCATAATTATTTCAAAACGGAAACAGAAGAAGGAATAATTACCAATCTATTTCGTCTTATTTCATGAGCCGCCCAAAAGCAATGTGTCAACATAAAATACAGCATAAGAGTAATTACTGGTATATACATGTAGGTGGATATCCATCAGAAACTATTCCACCACTCAGTCTATTGTTCTTTTGTTGTTTTCTTTTTATTCACAATGTTCAACTCCACTCCAAAGGACGAGCGACAGCAGGTGATGACAGGAACATCTTTACTTCAGCTAGTAAGTACATTATATTTCACCCCTGAATAATAACAGAATAAGTTTACTATAGATGACACAATTACGCCAGCCATTGGATACTCGCTCATATCAATCCGCATGTTACGTGCACAAAATCCCCCTGGACCCCCAGCCTGCAAAGGTTATATTGCTGGCCCTTGCCCCCCCCCCCCCCTCCCCCCCCCCTCCCCCCCCCCCCCCCCCCCCACTCCCATACCAGGGCTTATTGCCAAAGCGCTCGTCAAGTGCGTCCAAAGTCCATTGAATTAAGGTGGCATTTAGTTTTAAACTCTTATTTTGTTGTCAGCAGCCCCCCCCCCCCCGGCCCCCCCCCCCCCCTCCCCGTCATAAAATCAGGGGCACGCTGCCGAGTTGGTCGCTTCGCTACCTCACTGAGAATGGTCGACATGACGTATCATCCTTCCTAATGGCGAGCAGAAATCGACGCCTTTGCCTTGAAACAATTCTTGGTTATGAAATTATGAGGAGATGTTTAGGGAGACTTACTTTTTGTGTTAGGTTTAGATTATTTTTTTTAATTAAAAAATGACGGAGTATTATGATGTTGTTTTGTATTGTCATTAGTAGTTTGTCAAGGATCTGTTCAAATAGATTGTTAATGTGTATGTTGCGTGTTGTTCTATCATGTCTATCTCAGGATTGGGTAGATGAAAGACTGCGATGGAACCCCGAGCACTATGGGAATGTCACATCACTCACCATATCAAGAGACGACATCTGGGCACCTGTGTTCCAGGTCGTGAATTTGTACGTATATTGCGAATTGCTTATTTTTAAAGGGGTAGTTCCGTTTTGGTAGAGAGGGCGCTGCACAACACAATTTTAATGTGAGGTAATGAAAAACTCAGTGTCGAATTCGAATGAACATGCAATTTTAATGGCAGAATGAACTTTATTTGGTCATAATCGGTTGAGAAACGGCTAAAATATCAATCAATATATCCGATCGTAATAAATGTGGGCCCCAAATTTATTCGATGATTTCTAAAAAAAAAAAATTCAAAAGCGGTTTTTAAATAGTTGTTGACGATTTCTCTATTTAATCATTATTTCAACAAAACATCACATGCATAATTTCGTATGGAAAATGATTGAAACCAATGCCTTTTTAGAGAGCGCCCTCTTGTGTTTTAATGGCTCTTTTTGAATGATAACAGGCTTTTTACTTAGTCGTTTGTAATTTTGTATACCTTTCGAGCATGGTGGAGTTATAACTATTAGTTTGTAATGTTACTGTGCAGGTTTAGGTAACTAAAGTTCAGCCTTACCAAAACTGTACTACCCCTTTAAGCTCGGAAGAATTTCATATTTGAAAGGTAGATCTCGATATGTTTGATGTAATTCATGTTTTTCTTCCAAATGACCAGTTAAGTGTTGTGTTCCGCAAAGATTCATACAAGAATTTGTTTACACTGCAGCAACCATGGGGTAATCTCGCTGTTTACAAGGACCGCTATTCATAACGCTATATTTCCCTATATAATGAAGAACCGCTATTCATGAAACAAAAACAAGGGGTCGCTATTCATGAAGGCATAATAACCGATTTCGCTTTTATAAGGATCGCTATTAATAATGAAGAGGAAGGGTCGCTATTCATAACTCATATTGGGGGTCACTGCTCATAAGGGTCGCTATTCATGATACGGAATCAGTGTCGCTATTCATAATACGAAATGCGGGCAACCCTCATTTCATATTATGAATAGCGAGCCTCATTACGTTTTAGGTGACCCTTTTCTTATATTATGAATAGCGGTCCTTATGAATAATGAACCCTTTATAAACTCATGAAAAGCGGTCTTGGCTTATGACAAGTTGACTCTTATGCATAGCGAGCGGACCCCGCAACCACGGGACTTATTGAAATATGTGACAGGCTATTGACAGAAAGACTATGACGTCTGCAGTGTGTGTTAAATAATGGTCGAAAATTTATAAAATGATCTTGAATGAAATTCCAAGTTCAACTTGTATCTTTTCTTTGCACACACATTTTGTTCCCATAGTGCCACTGATCCTGCTCGCCCTTTCAAACGCGGCGGCGGGGCCTTGTGCGACATCCTGTCAAATGGAACGGTCTATGCACAGAGCACCTTCATCCACTCGACCTTCTGCCCGATGTCACTGCGCGAGTTCCCCTTCGACTCCCAGACCTGCTTGATCACCTTCATCGGCCAGGGCACGCCGCCGGGCGGGATCCGGTTAGATCGGGTAGCATTCATACACAATGCAATCTCGAACAACACAGAGTGGGACGTGTCGCACGTGGATGCGGAATTTTGGGAAGAGGAGGCTATGCCGTTCGTGGATGTGGGGATCACGCTGCAGCGGTACCCGCGTTTCTACCTCCGCAACATCGTCATTCCTGTCGTACTCATCAACGTGATGGCGCTGCTGACCTTCGCCATACCACTGCGCTGCGGCGAACGAATCTCGGCGTGCATCGCCCTCGTCGTGGGTCTGGCCATCTTCCAGATCGTCTTCACGGACATCATGCCGCGGACGTCGCGTCCCGATGAGGAGCCCAAGCTCGTCGACTACGCCGCCAAGTCGTTCTTGGCGCTGACGGCGATCACCGTCACCGGGATGATCACGACGAACCTGAGCTTTCGACGAGGCCAAATAGGGAACCAAGTGGTCCGGTTCTTGGTGTTTGAGTTCCTTGGAAAGCTGACGTGCGTCAAGACACCATGTTGCTGCCGGCGAGGGAAGGGGGAAAACGGTAAGCCTATATATGGGAGAGTGAGGTTTTCTCAGATCAGATAACACTAGCAAATTACCCGTTTATTCGATATTTTGGTACAAATATTGAAAATCTTGGTACAAATACTCCAAACCCATAATAAAAAACTTTCCCTATCATATATACCAGCCTTGCATTTAAATGATACCTTACATGATCATTGGTACTTACATAGTTTATTAAGTGAGTTATTAACTTTCTAATCATTTCCATCGTTTGAGACATTAACAAAATTATTTGTATAATGTTCTTGATTAGAGTGACTGTAAACAGTTTTGACTGGGCTATATTTGCAAAATAGAATACACATAAAGTGCTTTAAAGGGAGAGATCCACTTTTGCAAGCCAAAATTCAAAAGTTGCGAGGTTATTGTCTTATATGAAAGGAAATGTCATTTAATAGCATGCCTGAAAAAATTAGGGCTTGAAATCTCTTTTTCGTGGAGTTATAGACCTAAAACTGAATAAACTGAGGGACGTCGGTTAATTAGGTACATACGTATTTTCGGCCGGTGGGTAAGTTTGTACATAGATTTCACGGAGTGCCAGATCGGTATGCATGACCCCTACGTGACCCGCGCTAGCTACGTGACTCGCGCATAAGTACTAATGTGTGAGCGTTTACCAAGCAAAATACCCAAACATCGCTTAAACTGACTACATGTAATTATATATTCTTTCTTTTTGAGATCCTTTTCCGTGACATACGTTAACAAATGTCGGCTTCACAATACCTTTACGAGAATTAGTACTATATTGTTGTAATATTATGCTAAATCAGTTGAACTCCTTTATTGACCGATATATAGTTTAAATGGAGGGACGCATTCGTTTTTCATTCGTAGAATCCAAATTAGAGGGCTGTTCGCTCTGATTTTTTGTTTGCGTGTTACATTGATCCCCATCCGTCAACTGAAAGCTGTTCAGACGTTTTGTAAAAGTGGACCTGTCCCTTTAACAGGACTTTCATTTGTATAAATTGCTCAATATGATATAATTTGAAACCTGGCATGGGGTTACATAATGCGACCTATAATGGAAATTAAAACTTGACATTAAAAACATTATCGTATGGTATCATTTTCTCATTAACAGATTCCCCTTCATGTGAAACCAGTCGTCTTGTCCCTGTATTCATGGTATTATGTATATTATGGGAATTATGTCGTTTATATCTGGACCATCCCGTATTGGTATAACGAAACTGGAATTGTAGATTAGTGGTGTACTTTTTTTTTCATTACTCCTCCGTTAGACTTGGATGGAAGTACCGAACAACAACGTGAGAGCAGTCGGACTAACCAATCTGAATCGGTAATATGTAAAATCGCATCCGTTTATTAGGCCCGGTATCACCGGATAGCGAAACGGATTCCCGACGGAGTGAATTTTGTTTTAATTCGTTCGTCTCCGATCGCATACGTTTATTGTCCGTCCCTTGCCAAACGATGCACATTGTTCTATCTGGCGGAATGTTTTGTGTCCATGAAACAATAGAAACGACTTTTACCACCGGATAATTTGCTTTCGTTCATTTCTATTCGTCGGGCATCCGTTTTCGCTATCCGGTGATATGTGACCTGGCCTTAACAGTTAAAGGGATAGTTGAGTATTGGTCAATTAGCTTAACTTTAGTAACCAAAACCTGCACCATTACGGTACAAAATATTAGTTATAACTTCACCATGCTCGAAAAGTATACACAATTACAAAACCCCTGTTATCATTTAAAAAGAGCCGTTACAACTCAAGAGGGCGCTCTCTAAAGAAATAATTGGTTTAGCCATTTTTCATGCAAAATTGTGCATGTAATGTTTTGTTAAAATAATGATTCAATAGAGATATCATCAACAACTTTTTAAAAACCTATTCAGATTTTTTTCAAAGTAGTATTTAAGCATTTTTTTTTTTATCGAAAAAGTCAAAATATCCCCTAGTGAAGAATTTTTGAATAAAAATATGTTTATGGATATTTCAGCCGTTTTTGAACCGTTTTTGTTCAAATAAAGTTTATTCTGTCATTAAATTTGTATTTTCTTCTAAATTTGACAGTCAGTTTTTAATCATCTCACAAAAAAATATTTTGTGAAGTACCCCCCTGTCCAACACTCAATTATCCCTTTAAATGCACATTACCCCCACCCCGACATATATTGTCCCCATACCTGCCATATAGGCCCATGATTGTAACCCAATTAATATCTCCTGTGAATGATTACCTTTTCTGTCCATATTTAGTTGTCACGATAGACAGGTTTGTTAATGATTAATTATTCCGCATTGAAAAGTCTTTTAAAATGATAAATAAGTAAAATAAATTAAGTATAAAACTAGTTCTGGGGCCTGCTAATTTTGCCATTGTGTCTTTATATTCGAAATATTGACAGAGCAGTTCAATGTGTCCCAACTTGGTGGTCAAAGGACTAGTATAGTGGCTGTCACTGACGTTCAAATGAGGCTGTGGCTAGAGTCAATGTCCCGAATTCTCATCAGTGACTCAACTTGAGCCCGGCCTAAAAAGACAAAGACTACTGGTAACCAGTTAAACCATGTTGTACCTACACTTTTGTCATATTGCTATTCGCCACTGAAGAGATTATAATTTTTTCCTTCCACTATACAGTCAATCCCTTGAGTTCTGATTATAGGCATCAGGAAAATGGGCCCTCTAAAATTCAGTCAAAGTATGACTGGTCACCAGCAATACAATATCCTGGATGATCCAGGACGCAATTTGGCTGATGACCGACTATAATATGACTGCATTTCAAAGGGCTCATCGTCATGATGCCTGTAAGCAGAACTCAAGGGATTGACTGGATAATGAAAGGAAACAATGAAAATATCTCTGGTGCCGAATAGTTTTGCAGGTGGAAATGGTTTTACTGGTCACCGGTAGCCTTTGTCTTTTTAGGCTGGGCTCAAGTGTTGAGCTCAAGTTGAGCCACTGATGAGAATTCGGGCCATTGGCTTTAGTCATTGATACGCTTTTAATACCGACATATTTTCATTTTTACTGCGTTTGACTAAACTCTGAAACACCCGGTTTTAATCATATAAATTGTACACATTTCAAACCTTCATCAGAAGGGGTTGGGGAACATACACTGATTAGATTACACCAAGAATCGTATACAGCCTAGCTTTCAATCCTATCAGGATCTTCGTCAGGGCAAATAACAGTAACTACATATAGACAACAGAATATATACCAACACGAAACATAATACACATAATATGGATGGGGGGAGGAGGAAAGGAGGCGGAGACACAAAACAATGAAAGGAACTAAATTATACCAAGGTGGTCAAAATAGTCGGAGACAGAGATCGAGCTAGCCACTATCATGTTTGGCATTGAACAGTATACATGGTCTATACTTATCATACACATTTATAATGGTGTTAGATGTGGTGTTGGTGTTGGTGGTAGTGATTGTGTTGAACCTGGTGGCAATAATGGTGGTGGCGGTGGTGGTAGTTCTACAGTGATGGTGGGTGGTGGTAGTGGTAGTGTTGTAGTATTGGTTGAAGTGCTAATGGTGGTAATGACGATACAACTAGTGGTCGTATTTTTGCCTTGGAACTTTTAAAGTTTGTTATGGTCGTTATTTGTTATTATGGAGTTATTTTTCTTTTATCCTCATAATTATTCGCATATTCGTGTGTGTGTGTTATTGGTGCTATTGTTTGTAAATCTTATATTAATTAATTTGTGCTTTTGCAACGTCCCGTCCTGTCAAGTAACAATAATTGCGTTTTGATCTTCCATTAGGTGTCCGATATGGAGATCGTTGCAGACATCGTCGACCGCATACTGTTCGTCTGCTTTGTCATCGTAGAGAACATGATCACCATTCAAAACGATATTGTTGTTCTTGGCGTTAAGAATTGGTTTTGATTTTAGAAGATTGACATGTACGTACGGAACTCACTGACTGAGCAACCCCATTGGAATAACAGCGAATATATACATACATAAATGTATTAATACAACAGTGTCGCAGGGTATAATGTAAAACTGTGCGCTGCGGGTAACATTATTGTATACAAACAGTTTGAGCGAAAATCATCAAGGTATAACATAAAAAATAATGTTAAACGGTAAAACATGTCCATAATACTCAGAACTACGTGGCAGAAGTTTGATCACTGCTATAAATCAAAGATAACTATTTGAACTTCTCGATAAAAAGTATGTCATAGTTTTATTTCATGTTTATATAAAACTTTGATCCAATGAGTTACTATGGATGAATGAACAGCTCACATTAATTTATTCTAATAGTCCTGCCCGTAAAGACGAACAGAAGGAGAAGTAGGGCTCTGCGGATTATGAAGTTCGATCTTCGATATGTAATGCCGCCTAGTGAAGACAACGACTAGCTATTCTTGATGGAAATTTTAAAATTTCAAGATAGTTCAACTAATGTTCCTTAGTTTGTGAATATCAGGGGCGTCGATCCGTTTTTGCGATTGGGGGGGGGGCGAAATTTGAAAAAATTTCGAGAGTGACCACATGAGAGAGCTAAAAAACCCACATTTGGCATGCCCAAAAATGTTATTATGCGCTCATTAAAAGTGTCTTGATGGCTCGAAGACCTGACTTTTGGGGCACCCACATTTGTGGACAATAATGGGGGTCCAGGGGGCGGAGCCCCCGGAACCTTTTAGATTTAAGACATTTGCAACTCCTATCATGCGTGTTAAAATTGTAGAACGCTTGTTGATTAGTGCCCAAACCCTGCCACTTCTTATATTTTCGTCATGAATATTTCAATGTTCACACATTTCTTATTTCGCGTGTACTTTAGTTTAAGTTCGGGTTTGCGGAACGTGATTATAATAACAGAGCGCACAGGTCTTCATGTCAATGTATCAATACGCATGTAATCAACTGAAACATCATTGTTTTTCACCTGCAAGAAAAATGTAGGCCCAATTCAAATTAGCACATTCACTGCATAGTTGACGGGATCGTCAACGGGATAGTTGGCGGGATCAAACATCAGAGGATTTGAATCAGTTGCTACTCCAAGTATGAACATACCTTGAACATACCTTAGCCACACCTCACCATCTTTCATCGTGAGAGTAGATAGTTTAGCGTGGCAGGGTTTCGGGGCCCTTTTGAGTCCATTTTAAAAACCCAACTTGGATAGCTGTTTCTTAAAATTAAGGAGTTAGGAGTTTATTCCATATATTGACAACCCTTTAACTGTAGAAGCAATGAATGATAGCTCATTGGTTTACCATAGTGTTGTACACTTATTATGTGATTTTGTACATACACGTTATTTTTTTATTGTCAAGATAATAAGCTTAGGGGTATACCATTTGAAATATGAATATTTTATCTCATAAAACATGTACAGGTATAAGATATACTAATTAATTGTATTATTCAGACATGAAAAGTACTGTTCATAGAAAAGACTGAAAAACTTTCGAGAACTACTGCGAGGGAGCGAAGCGACCGAGCGGGGGAGGGTGTGGGAGGGAGGTGTCACGGTAGGGAGATTTTTCAATTTTGGGGTTCAGAATCGTGCAATCTGGTGCATTCTGTGGTGAGATTTTTAACCCTATTAAGAAGAATCTGGAGTAAGAGAAATCGATTTAGCATAACACATACTAAAACAGGCTTTGGGTAAACATTTTTATTATTACCAGCAAGCAGAGAGGATTATTTGAAAGGAGAAAAAAAATCTATTATTATTTAATAATTTTTCTCCAATAAAATAAAAGAAAGAAATAATTTCTTTCTTTCTTTTATTTTATTGGAGAAAAAGCGGAAATCCGCGGAAACGCGAAAATGTTCATGCCTGATTATTGTTTATCTTCTTGTTTAAAGTAAAGTTCTTTTTATTTTAGTTTTTATACAATTCTGTACACGTGTTTAAATTATCTTATTCACGGCAAATTCGTGATGTTATCAATGTGTTATTATTGTCTATTTCATTAATTAATGTATGTATATTAATGAAATATCTGTATATCTCGTGATTTCGTCTTAGCTATTTTGATGTTTGTAAAATACTGCTGTATTTGCTTGTACATGCCAGTGAAATTCAGCTTGTAACTGTGAATGTGACATTTTGCTTGTTGATTAAAATACATTATCATTAATATAACGTAAACACTTTATGAATTGCAAATCATTTAGAACATAATCGTTTATATCGTACATAAAAGTTTAGATCATTCATTGGAGACGTATGTAATCACTACAAAACTGTTAAATGAAATCGATTTGCTAGCTTGTCCACACATTATTGTCATTATGTTGTATTTGCCTATTAAATTGACTACGCACTGCAAAGACGAGGGTGTTAAACTAACACCACTGGTGTTATATTGGTCTACACCAGACTGGTGTGGACCAACATAACAGTGGTGTTAATTTAACACCCTCATTTTTTGCAGTGCGAGTGCTTAATTACACAACCAATGACTGTTTTCACGTAAGCTGTTCCAAAGTCTTGCTCCTAAATAAATCATAAATATGCCAGTGGTGTATAGCGGTACTGATTGGCGAAATCGATTGTCAAACAAAGTGACAAAAAAAAAAAAAAAAAAAAGGTTAAATGGAAAAAAACAAGTTTGTTTGTTTGTTTGTTTGTTTATTTCCGAAATCACAACAATAAATACAGCAATGAAGTGCAACGGGGGATGACCCAATTCAGCAGAATTGAAAAAACAAAACCGCTGTTCTTCCTTGGGGTCCCACAATTAGATATAGTATATACAATTAAACGTCTATATACAATGATTGCAACATAGAGAAATTATAATTTCATAAATTATTCCATATTATGTACACTAAATTAAAATTGGTGACAAATATTATATAAACACTTCCAATTGAGAACAAATAATTCCAACGCCATTTGAACAATTCCATAAGAGTTAAGGAAAGAGAGAGAAAAGAGTAAAACAGGGAACTGCAAATATTTACAATTTTATGGAATATATTCATCTAAAAATGTTTGAAATGATCTCAAGCTCGTAGCATTACGAATTGCAATTGGTAATTGGTTATACACTGAAATTCCTCTGTAGAAGAACGTTCTTTTACAACAGTTTGATCTAGGCTTAGGCAAATTCATAACTTGACTCGAACGTAATTCATAATTGGTACTTCTCAATGAAATATTATCGAGCATATAATTAGGAGTTAAATTTTGTAACACTTTATACATCATTATGTACAAGTGTTTCTTATAACGTTTGTCGAGAAAATCCCATACCAGAGTATCATGAACATGTTGTGTAGATATATGAGAATACGGATTAATTCTCATTATGATTCGACCCGCTCTATTTTGTAATTTTTGCAATAACAAAAGAGAAGATTTTGAAGCAGATTGCCAAACCAAGTCTCCATAATCAAAATGAGGAAGTATAACCGATTTATAAATGATATTCAGGTTAGATTCATTTATAGTATAACGTAATCTACCAAGAAAGCTTACAAGTCTACCAATTTTCTGACACATATTTTCAATATGCATATCCCACTTCAACTCTCTATCGATGTGAATTCCAAGATATTTTGTGCTTTTAACTTGTTCAATGCATTTATCTCTAATTTTTATATCAATTTCATTACACTTTGATAACATATATCTTGTTCCAAAAAGCATACAAACAGTTTTAGTGTAATTTATAAACAAATTATTTGTACGCATCCAATCATCTAACTTTAGCATTTCACTATTAAGAACAGACTGAACCTCTTTAGCATCTCCATGGGAGAAATATATAACAGTATCGTCAGCATATAGGTGAACTGAAGATCGCTTGAATATATCAGGTAGATCATTAATGAATATGGTAAACAATAAAGGACCTAAAATTGAGCCCTGTGGCACACCATGAGATAAACTTCTTTCATTAGAGGTAGCATTATTTACTACAGTTACTATTCTTCTCTCAGATAAGTAACTCTCGAACCAATTTAAGGCTGTGCCTGTTACACCAATACTCGATAATTTCTTAAGGAGCAATGCGTGATCAACCATATCAAAAGCTTTACGTAAATCTACAAAAATTGTTCCCGTATACACACCTTTGTCCATTGCCATTAACCATTCATCGGTTACTTTAACCAAAGCAGTTACAGTAGAATGCTTTGCTCGAAATCCAGACTGCACAGGTACAAGAATATTATATGTCTGAAGGTGATGTAACAATTGTAATTGTATAACTCGTTCGAGAACTTTTGTAATGCATGGCAATAACGAAATTGGTCTGTAGTTATCCGGGTTCGATTTGTCACCCTTTTTATGAATTGGTATCACCTTTGCAATTTTCCATGCTCTAGGTACTTTGCCATGCACGATTGATTTATTTATCAAATGCGTTATAGATTTCAGCAAAATATCAGCACAAGTTTTGAGAATTAGTATACATATCCCATCAACTCCAACTGACTTTTTATTCTTTAATTTCCGTATTTCAATCATTACATCAGCCTCAGATACAACATTAAAATGTAGTATATCATCACATGGTACTGACCTACACACATAGGAAGGTCTATTTGTATCATTCTGATCATTCAACAATTTACTCGCAACACTTGCAAAATGATCATTGAATGTACATGCTTGAATGTAAGAATCATCAGTGATTGGAGTATTCAACCTTGCGTTATTACTATTTGGAAGAAATGATTTAAGAACTTTCCATGTCTGATTTTTATTTGAACATTCAGACAATTTTTTCTTTGCAATTTTCTGCTTTTCTTTTCTAATAATGGATGTAACACTGTTTCTCATTTTTGTATATTTTTTCCATAACTGATTATTCTTCTTATCAATTGCTTTCTTCTTCATTGCATCCCGTTTCTTAATCAAATTAAATATTGTTTCATTCATCCATGGAGACATTTTCTTTCGCATGCGTTTGGTTTTGATAGGCATATGTCTATTAATAACCGATATGATCCTTTCTTCCCATTTCCTAACCGCATCGTTTAAGTCATCAATTATCTCAATTTCACTCCAGTTAAACCTTCTTAAATCATTACGTAATGCATTCCAGTCAATACCACAAGACTTTCTGAATGTTATGTAATTATGGTTTTGAGTAGTCAACTTGGGTGATTTCCATATAAGGTAACTAATATAATGATCACCTAAGCATACTTCAAGAACACCAGATGACTTAACCATATCTACATCGTTTGTTAATATATGATCAATGAGGGTAGCAGTCTCATTAGTTACTCTAGTACAGTGATCAGTATTTACATAAGATAGACCATATATCTTATTAAATTGATCATACTTCTTAGTTTGTAATTCAAAGGGTGATTTTAAAATATCAAGGTTAATGTCCCCCATTATGATTGAATGACAATTTAAGCTACTCATAAATGTCAATACATTTTCATACGAGTTCAAGACATCTATTCTTGAACTTGGTGGTCTGTACCAATTCAGGAATATGACTGGCTGGGCCTTTTTAATTTCAATCATTATGAGAACTGCTTCTAAATCAATCAAAGATATGTCTTCTAAAACCTTGTATTTTACATCATCATGCACATAAATAGCAACTCCCCCGCCGTTCCTGTTTCTATCCTTGCGTGTGATTGAATAACCTGGTATATTAATTTCATTGTCAGTAATGTTCGTACAAAGTCTAGTTTCATTTAGAGCACAAATATGAATATCATTTCCTAACAGCATACATTTTAGTTCATCAAAATTTTTAATCAAACTAACAATATTTAACTGAACACATTTTAAACCTGTGTCAGTCAGCATATCAAATTTAAGTAAACATATAAGTAAACATTTATAATTTTGTTTATTTATCATATCTTAATAGCATGTCTTGGATAATAATAATCATGATCCTGATTATGATAATGGTGATCATGATGATGATGATAGTGGTGCTGATAATTATGATAACAATGATGTCATCACTTATAATCCTCAGCAAGTCTGGTTCAACGAAAATGGGAAAATCTTGATGATGATCTTCTCGACAAGAATTCTCGACAACATTGCTGCACAAAATTTACTCGTAGTCAAAGTTTGTAAATCATGTAAATTGGGTGCCTAGTTGACAGGGCTTATTCGCGCTATACGGTATACGCCCGAAGTTGTTAAGTTCGGTCCTGGCTTAAAGGGAAAGTTGAGTTTTTGTAGAGAGGGCGCTAGACTACTTAATTGGTTTGTGAGGTAATGAAAAACTGAGTGTAAAATTTGAAAGAGCATAATATTTAAACAATAAAATCATCTTTGTTTGATCAAAATCGGTTCAGAAACGGCTGAAATATCCATAAATATAACAATTTGTAATAAACCCGGGGCCCCGGGTTTATTAGAAAATTTTGAACCAGCCGTTAAAAATTCAAAAAAATGCTTCCTCTTTTCAAAAAAGTTACAATATAGGTATTTAAATAGTTGTTGGTTATTTCTCTATCTAATCACTATTTCAACAAAGCATCACATGCACAATATTTTATTCAAAATGGTTGAAACCGATGAGTGTTTAGAGAGCGCCCTCTTACGTTTTAACGGCTCTTTTTGAATGATAACATGATCTTTACTACGTCATTTGTAATTTTGTGTTCCTTTCTAGTTATAACTATTAGTTTGTAATGTAATGATGCAGGTTTTGGTTACTAAAATTCAGTTTCACTAAAACTGTACTCTCCTTACCAGAACTCAACTATCCCTTTAATCCTAATACCACGTTTAAACTTATCAAGTACATTACAGAGTCCGAACTATACATGGATCAGAGAAATAAGAACCACCAGACGCAGTGCTCTCGACGACATGCCAAATTAAATTGTTCTTTAATTGTGGTTACTTAGGGACAAGTCAACATGCGGCGATTAGACATGTTAAATGTGCCTCCTGTACTTGTTTTTTTTTTCGGAAATAAATTAGTAATCAGAAAGAAAGTACAATTCTCTAAAAATATGATATGCTCAGATGAAAATACAGGAACTTGTCATTAAACCTTTCCTCTAAAAATCATAATGAATAGCACAAGTTGCAGGCAATCGTGTCCAGGTGTAGATCTTGCAGGTCGTGGGTTCGATTCCCAACCGCGGCATGTGTGTCCTTCAGCAAGACACTTTATCCACAATTGCTGCTCTCAACCCAGGTGTAGTAAATGGGTACCTGGCTGGAATTTATTCCTTGACATGCTTGATGCGCCTGCAAGGCAGCTCTGCTACAGCCAGGGTAATAATATACTGTACAGTGTACAGTATATGATGCGCCTCGGAATAGAATTTCTAGATTGGTGGCGCGGTTACAGTTATTCCGAAGGTTCGTTATTCCGAAGGTTCAGTTACTCCGAAGGTTCGTTATTCCGAAGGTTTGTTATTCCGAAGGTTCGTTGATCCGAAAATAAAATCGGGTTCGTATTCCGAAGGTTCGTTATTCCGAAGGTTCGTTATTCCGAAGGTTCGTTGATCCGAAAATAAATTCGGGTTCGTTACTCCGAAAATTAAATCGGGCTTGTTATAATACTATAGTTTGTGTTTTGTTTATTTAATTTACAGCCTGCATTAAGCATACCCCTCCCCCTTTCCCTCCCTTGGCCAGACCAATCAAACATTTAAGTTTATTTTATCTCTTTATATGAAATTATAGCATTATAACAAACCCAAATTCATTTTCGGATTAACGAACCCGATTTAATTTTAGGAATAGCGAACCTTCGGAATAACGAACCCTCGGAATAACGGACCTTCGGAATAACGAACCTTCGGAATAACGAACCCGATTTCATTTTAGGAATAGAGAACCTTCGGAATAACGAACCTTCGGAATAACGAACCTTCGGAATAATGCAACACTGTTTGGATTAACGAACCCTATTTCATTTTCGGATTAACGAACACTCAGGTATAGGAAATTTGCGTGTTCGGAATAACGAACCTTCGGAATAACGAACCTTCGGAATAACGAACCGCACCCGGTGGCGCAATATATAAATGCTTGTCTATTTATATTATTATTATTATTATTATCTTCCAAGATGCAAACTCGACGATCACCACACTGCGATCTTTTGAAGCTCCCATGGATATAGGACCTATAAATATATCTGGAGCTATCAGATACACCTATCAGATACATCGGAAGCAAAACGATATTTGATTGGTCAATGTGCGAACCAAAAGCGATTTAGTTATTGGACAATCATGTATTGGACAATTTAAGTGGATTGGTTCTGCTTGCTTCTAAAATTGCAACGATATACATGCAAGCCACATCTATTTCCTGTTCAGATAATGATCATAAATTAGTGAAGAGTGAGAGGATCGGGCGATGATTGATTATCATGGGCTGATAAAAAAATAATATAACACTATTTAATTAATTGGTTTTACAGTTTCGAAAGTTCAATGTCATTAATCATGTGTATTTATAGCTATTGCTTTGGGGACAAGGGACAATATACGCCCCCATAGTGCGGTAGATGGTGTAAGGATCACTTAAATAATCATACAAGCACCCACATTGGGATGGAAAAAACGTTGAGCCATGCAAAGAATCTGGCACGGCGGCCATTTTACCAGATGGCCACCAAAAGCTACTGTTTTGTCATACATATAGAAAAGGTTGGTTAATTTCAATGTTATGGGAGTCGATTCCATTTTTGTTAAAGGTATGCATATTCAAAATGTGCTTGATGTATACATATACTATCCAGTGGAGTGGCAATTAGACAAATTCAACACGGCGGCCATTTTCCAAGATGGCTGCCAAAACCTAACTTTTTGCATGAAACAGGCAGAGTTGATCTTTTTAAAAGCATGTCCGAGTCAATTTGATTTGTTGTGGTATGCAGAAGCCAAAACTCAATTAATCGAAAATAAATCGGTTTTTTTTAAACAAAAAATTTAGCTGTTTGGCTGCACTATTGGAAAATGGCCGCCATGTTGGATTTTTTAAGTCGACGGACATACCATTCGGGTCATTGTATGACTATCAGAACGATTGTTACACCTTTATGCCTTATAATATGGGGTGAATATTGACCCTTGTTCCTGAAACCATTTAACTGCACAAAACGACATCGAACTTTCAAAACCATAAATACCAATGAATCAAATAGCGTGATACATATTTGTCAGTCCATGATACTCAAACCTCTTATCTTCACTAACTGATTACATTAGCAGTCGTCTTGCTACAGCTTTATCAGTTTCCAAGATGCAATGGCAGTATCGCTGTGCCCTATATGATTGAGTCGGCTAATTTGCAGCCATCTCGGCAAGCCTATGTGCACCTATCAGGAAACAAATTATTGTATTTATTTGACAATCGTTATAAATTTGAAAGAAAGGGTTTACTGACAACTGTACTTTCATCTGAGAAAATTTGAACTTGTTTTGGTTAATGATTTATTTGAATAGCATTATTGCAGGAAGTAGTACAATGAATCGCATTTAGTTTTTTGGCTGACAAACCACCATGCATAATTTGAAGAATGGAATTTTGCACTTCGTCCTAATCAATTAATCATGATTATATCGTCATCTATTTGTCATTAAACCCTATACTCAATCCTTTTACTTTCACTCATTTATCATTATCTGAAAAAGACATATAGTGCCATGCTTTGTTTATATGTTTTATAGAGGAAATCAACTTAAATTATCCAATCCATAATTGTATATGTATCACTATGGTTTGGGGATCATATATATGCAACAGCGAACTGCTGCCGTGCTTCAGATTAACCGTTCTTATTTCCAAGGAAGCTTCGGACGATGGCAGTGCGGTACTCGAGTTTGCAACTTGGCTTGGCATAATGGGCTCCACGTTACATGAAATAAATAATTGCAATTATAAATAATCATGAATTTGGGAGGAACGGCTTCATGACAAGTTATTGTATTTTCATCTGAACACAAACATACAAAAGATATTTGACTTGCTTTGATCATTCATGTAAACAAAATATTTCGAGAACGTTATATCAGGAGGAGCATTTTGATATTCTGTGACAAACCAATTAACGTCTTTTGGCTTTTCCATGACCAACCACCATCAATTTGAGAACAATGGAATTCTGCACAACGTCGAGAGCACTACAGTGTGTAGTTCTTATTTATCTTGTCTACATTCAGTTTGGACCCTGTCATTCATTTGACAGAAGTTTGATACCTAGTCTTGGGGTTAGGCCAGGACCAAATTTAACATCTCCTGATATCTGTCGCGAATCCCTGTCAACTAGGCACGCTGACTGCAACGAACTGAATCTCCAACATGTGCCACAATATTTGAGCCCAGATATTCAGTCAATTACATTGGAGTATAATAACATTTCGATTCTTAAGAACAGCTCATTCAGCCGATATAAATTTCTTAATGAAATTGACGTGATAGACAACCGCATCTATACAATAGAAAGGGGAACATTTCACCCCCTGAAACAGCTACGAGAGCTGTATTTAATCTTTAATGAATTGACCAACTTACATGCTGACTTGTTTAAGCATTCTATAAACTTAATTTCTCTCTATCTTGATCATAATGCTTTGACAACTTTCCCTTCCCAATCAATTGATTATGCACCCATTGGAAAATTGACATTAGATCACAATTATTTGACCTACTTCAATGTGAGCTCGTGTAAGAATATCCCAGAGTTCAAATCCATAGAACTATCCTACAACGAAATTAGAAAAATCACAAAAGAGACGTTCGTATTAAACTGCCCTACTACAATTCTTTTCCTCGACGGAAATCCCATCGAGTTAGTTGATTCAGACGCAATCGCAGCACTCACAGTACGGTCTCTGTCGCTAGACCACTTTCCTACAATACTAAATATCGACGAACTTCAAAATGTGTTTCTAGGAGTTTCAAGATCAAATTGGATTTCAAAACTGTCCATGAAAGGAGCGTTTTCTTCAATAAAACAATATCCACCGTATTTCTTCCAATATCTTCACGATAAGTCATTAATAAGACTAGACTTGTCTTATAACGGCCCTATTATTGTTGATCCTCCGATATTAACAAATCTATCTCGCATTTCGCAACTTGTACTTAACATAAACGATATTAATGTAATTTTACCGGAATCATTTGATGGAATGAGAGACCTTCGCACTCTGTTTTTGGAAGAAAATAATCTTCGGGAATTTAATCCAAAATGCGATGTTTGGAAAGTCAACATCACTGACCTCTATCTGAACAATAGCAAGTTATTATCGTTGCAGAATTGTTCCATGAATGGCTTGGAACACTTACGCTTTTTAAGTTTGGAACACGCTAAAATAATTCGTATGAATATTAAATCCAATAGTTTAATTTCATTGCACACTTCATGGATTGATTTGACAAGAATAACACCATTCGTTTATTTTGATACTCCGAAACTTCAAACTTTGTATTTTCAATCATTTATAAAGCCTCGATTGGGTCCATGGAAAGTGGGTAAGTGTTTCAAAGATGCGAAATCCTTGCATGCGATTTTCATGGATAATGCACAGTTGTATATATATCATTTATGGGACAGATATGATAACGTTTCTTTGTTTCGTGGTCTACGGGACCTTACTCACCTCTCTCTCCAATACAGCTTCATATACGAGGTTATTCCTGGAATATTTTGGAATTTGACACACTTGCAAGAACTTAATCTAAGATATAGTAGAATCAACATGATTACCGCCACAGCTTTTGAAGGAATGGTTTCGTTACAAACACTACACCTAGAGGGCAATCACCTGTCGTCTCTTCTTACTGCCACATTACTTCCTCTGAAGTCCTTGTCACATCTACATATTGATAACAACACAATAGGTTATCTGGATGAAGATTTGCTCGGTTCATCTTCAAAACTCACAAACGTGACTCTTGCTGGTAACCACTTTGTGGGTTTCAATCGCAGTAGCTTTCTCTCCCTCCTGCCCCTCTTAACATCAATTGATATATCAGGAAACCCTCTTGCGTGCAACTGTGACCTGAAGTGGTTCATTCAGTGGTTTGGTGATATACTGTCTCAGGCAAACAACACACTTTGTTCATCGGCTTCAGCAACTTTAGAGCCTTTGCGCGGAAAGCAAATTTTGCTTTTGAAGTCCGGTAAATATTGTCAAGAGAAGGTATTCATCTACTGTTTCGTGTCTCTAGCGCTCCTTGGACTATCGTGCATCCTGATTCTTGCGCACTATCACAGGTGGTTACTGCGATACAAAATATTTCTCTTGAAGTTAGCTATTTTGGGATACAACGAAATTCAGGATGCTCGAAACCATGAAGAGTTCGACTACGATATCAACATAATGTTGACGGAAGCTGACGAAGAATGGGCAGCGCGTTATTTCCGACCGGTCCTCGGTGAAGTGCTCCCGGAATTCCAGAGGATCGCTTTCGGTGATGAGGATCTGATGCTTGGCATGCACTATCTGGACGCCGTCTGTCATGCCATCGACAAGAGCTACAAGACCGTGCTGCTGCTCAGCAGGGCCGCCGTTAGGGACAACATGTTCATGACCAAGCTTCGCATTGCCATGGACAACGTGAGCGACACCGAGATCGAGAACGTGGTCCTGGTCTTCACGGAGAACATTCCTGACGATGAGGTCCCGTACATGGTCAGACTCTTCCTAAGTGAACATGGTTCGTACATGTCTTGGGTCGAGGACGAGAGAGGCGAGAGGTATTTCTGGAGTGAGTTGCAGAAACGCTTGACGATTAATCTGAGAATCAACAATTTGATCCCCGCAGAGTAAAACTCCTCTGGAGATTAACTAAATCATATTATCCGTGTTCATGCAAGCACAGATCTTGTATATACTGGATGAAGCCAAATATTGTATACACACCAATATGGCTTTAGACAAGGACACAGTAAAAACAAAAACAAATATCATTAATTTATTTAAGTGATGAATTAACTAAACAAATGGATGATTTCTTAGACTTTGCAAAAGCTTTTGATACGATCAATCGTGATATGTTGCTGTATAACTTACAACACTATGGCATTCGTGGCTTACCATTAGAGTGGATGCTCATATATTTATCTAACCGATTTCAATATGTCTGTTATGAAAATGCTATGTCTGAACAACTACCTATTACATGTGGTGTTCCGCAAGGCTCAGTGTTAGGACTTACTATGTTCTTAATGTGTATGAACGATTTGCTGCAATCCACAGATTACTTTAATATTCGTTTATTCGCGGATGATTCGAGTCGATTTCATTATTTTCCATCTTGATCTAAATGTATTAACTAAAAGGATGTTAAAAACAATTTATCAGCTGTTTTCAAATGGTGTAATGTTCACAAATTAACAATTAACACCACAAAACGAAGAACATAGTTTTTAAAAGTAAACTTAGACATTTATAAATAAATGGGTATCATCATACGCACAGATATAAAGGCCCAGTCCCATACTGACGATTTTCACGGCGAATCGCAACGATTTGACATTCGTCGAGAAAATCGCTTAGGTCGTGTTGCATCGTATTACATCGTATCGGTTTTTCCTCTAAACCGTTGCGCATCGTGAAGAAAATCGTGAAAGCGGAGCCAAAATCGCCGTCTTCAACTGTTCAAAACAATCGCCACGCCACGACGATTTGCCGTTGCATATTCGTGTCAAGTCGTTCCACATCGTTGCAATTCGCTGCGACTCGTTTCGCTTCGTTGTGCAGATCGCCGCTATCCGTTCTTCCATATTCCCATTAGTGGCGATTTTTATGACGAACTATAGCGAATCAGAACGAATCAACACGAATATACTGTATATACTCGTCGCCGAAGTGGTAGTGGTGAGAAGGGGGCGGGGTGGAAAGGTTGCTCCGGTTGCCCCCCCCCCCCCCCCCCCCCCCCACCCACTTCCCCCAAGCCCAGGTTGTGTTTTTGCTCATGCTAATTGCTTGAGCTTGCTTGAGAGGAAATATTAATTTATTTTGTTTGATTTTTTTTGGGGGGGGGGGGGGGGGGTAACCTCTTTGCAGCATTTATGGCTACGCTACTGACCCTCATTTTTAATCGACCTATATGTCTCATTGTAGATATTATGAATAGTCGTTCTTATTCTTCCTATTTGACCCAATCGCCATGAGTTACCATCGATGTTCTCCACTCTGCTTTGTTTGGATATGTCTCACAGCTGCATTCCTGCGATAACAAACCACGATTGTCGTCCTGACTTGTTGCTCACCGAGTCGTGTCGTGCAACCACTATTGTTATCCGTTTCCCCTCGCAACAAAATTCAAAGAAAATCTACAACGGAAAGCGGCGAATTTAACAACGATGCGATACGAGTCGCAACGAAGTGGAACGACTCAGCGCGAATTAACACGACGAGCAACGAATGTGAGAAAATCGTTGCGGTATGGCGAAAGTTTTGAACCGGTTCAAAACTGTCGCTGTGCTAACACGAGTCACGGCGTTCTTCGCGATGCGCAACGGTTTGAAGAACGAATTACAACGACTCGCAACGAATGACAACGACTCGCGACGACTTGAGCGATTTTCTCTACGAATGATAAACCGTTGAGAGTCGCCGTAGAAATCGCCACTATGGGACCGCAACTTTTTTTCTGCCACGATTTTTATACCGCGGTGGTTAAAGACAAAGGAAGGACGAAGTGACTCGTCGAACAACGACGAAGAACGAATATTCTTCTTCTACTTCTACTTCTACTTGGGTACTCGACAGGGTCCATCAGTCAGGACGTAGAGTCGAGGGGAACCGGTGAGGTGTCCCATTAATTGCCGATTGAGGCAACTGCTCCCGCAAAGGCTCCTAGTGATGTAGAAGCCAAGATATTATTGGGGAGCGCATTCCATGCTGTTACAGTTTGTGGGAAGTAGGAGTTCTGGTAAAGCTGAGTTCGAGTATGTATATGCTTGAGCTTATTTGGGTGGTATTGTCTGGTGATGCTTGGGGCCATTGGTGTGAGGAGTTGGTCAGGTGTAATTGCTACCATGCCATTCTGAATTTTGTAGAGGAGGCTAAGGCAGGAGATGTGTCTGCGTCTTTCCAGTGTACTCCATTGAAGTTGTTGAATCATAGCAGACACACTCTCAGAATGGCGGTATTGTTGAAGAACGAATCTTGCTGCTCGCCTCTGTACAGCTTCAATCTTTGAGATGCTCTTCTTTGTAGATGGATTCCAGACTGTTGCACAATATTCCAAGCGAGGTCTAACCAGGGAGAAGAAGGCTTGTTGTCGGATCTTCTGGGAAGAGCGTCGTAGATTCCTATTGATAAGCCCGAGCATTTGGTTGGATTTCGATGCAATTCCATCAATGTGTTTTTGCCAGGATAGGTTGTGAGAAAAGGTAAGACCCAGGTATTTGTAGTTTTGAACTGCTGTAAGTTGAGTATTGCCCAGTAGGTAATTGCCTTCAATGTTGTTTCGGCGGAGTGAGAACCGTAGAAGATGACATTTCTCTGTGTTGAATTTCATATGCCAGGTAAGAGACCATTGATGAAGGCGGTCAAGGTCCCGCTGAAGCGCATGGTGGTTCGAGATGTCATGAATAGGATTGTATATGAGACAGTCATCTGCAAACAGCCTTAGCTTGGACGTGATACCATGGGAGATGTCATTTATAAATGTGATGAACAATAGGGGGCCCAGTACCGTTCCTTGGGGAACACCAGATGACACATGGATCGTGTCAGATGCTTGTCCATCTACAACCACCCGCTGGGATCGGTCTGTGAGGAATGATCTGATCCATTGCTGTAGTTCGCCTCGGATGCCGTAGTGTCTGAGTTTCAGTAAGAGGCGCTCATGGGGGACACGGTCGAAAGCTTTCGAAAAATCCAGAGCAATCGCATCAACCTGGTCTTTTTGGTCCAGTGAACGTGCCAGATCTTCGGCTGTCATAATTAACTGGGTCTCACATGAGCGGCCTGCTCGGAAACCATGTTGAGAGTCGTGTAGTACGTTGTTGGTATCGTAGTGGTGCATTATCTGACTGAAGATGATATGTTCTATCAACTTACTGCATATCGATGTTACGGAAACAGGACGATAGTTTGAAGGGGTGCTTTTGTCTCCCTTTTTAAAAATTGGTGTGATGTTCGCCAGGCGCCAGTCTGATGGTACTTGCCCAGTGTTCAGTGACTGCTGGAAGATGAAACACAAAACTGGTGCTAGATCCTTGGCGAAACTCTTCAGAAATTGGCCTGGGATTCCATCTGGACCAGTAGCTTTATCAGTCTTGATGGCCTCTAAAAGCTTCTGGACTCCATTTGGTGTGATAGAAATGTCGCCGTACAATTCTTCCCAATTCATTGTTAAATCGTGGCTAAATCGAGTCGATTCGTTCTAGTAAATCGTTGCGAGTCGTTGCGAGTCGCCGTGAAATTCGTCAGTATGGGACTGGGCCTTAATGGGGGTGTATTCTGAAAACGATTTTAAGCTAAAATTTGTTGTATCTACGTCATATCTACGTCACTAAAATATTACACTGTACTTAAGGAATAGAGTACAGAAGCTATGACGTCATAAAATCTACTTTTAGACATTTTCAAATTTGAACTTCATTTTCCGAAAGAACATCAAAAATAATGTCCAAATACCGAAAATCGATTGAATATGTTAAATGTGTGCTGAGATATGCCCATCCGAATAAATTTTACTTCAATGGGCAATCAGTGCTCTGGTTCATAACTTTCTGAACCAGAGCACTTTATAGAATGGGTTGATAAATCCCTGCAATCTGATTGGTTGAGAGCAAAATTTGTGCAGACAATTAATTGTACTGGATGCATGAAAAGTCATGCGTCCGGTAAAAAAATCATGCGTCCGGTAAAAATTTCATGCGTCCGGTAAAAAATTTCATGCGTCCGGTAAAAAAATCATGCGTCCGGTAAAAAATTTCATGCGTCCGGTAAAAAATTTCATGCGTCCGGTAAAATTATTTCATGCATCCGGTAATTTTTCTAATTTTTAATTTTTTGACTTTTTGGGGGGCGTAACAATGCCCATTCTATAAAACAGATGATGCGCAAGTTTATTTCGTGGGTCGGTGGAATTGTTTGCACGCGCTAACTATGGAAACTAGTCTAAACCCACTCGGCTTCGCCTCGTGGGTTTAACAGTTCCATAGTTACCTTGTGCAAACAATTCCTACCGACCCACTCATACCTGCGCATCATTTGTATAATAACACTAAGTGCCTATTGCCAAACAAATTCATTCGGATTCATTTCAAATTTGAAAATTCTAAAAATAGATTTTTGACGTCACACTTTGACGTCACACTTCACCACTCTATAGCGATTTGCTAAAAAATATTTTAGTGACGTAGATATGACGTAGATAAAATAAATGTTAACTTCAGAATACACCAAGGTACATTGTAATTCTTTTGTAGGGGTTAATATAGACAAAAACTTATCATGACAAAACATATTGAGTGTGTCTCTTCTATATTGGGTAAAACAAGTGATATCATATTTAAAATGATCAAATTTGTACCTAGAACAATGTTGCCATTATTATACTATACCACTCTTATTCTTCCGCGTATGACTTATGAAGTATGGGGATATATACATACCAATACAAATCTGCATTTGTGTTGCGCAAGAAAGTAGTACGTGCAATCTGTTCAAAGGACCCATGGCCATGGAACATACTAGCCCTTTATTTCGTAATTTGCCATTTCTAGATATCTATAAATTGTGCATGATGTAACCGATTATTATTTCAAAGTTGAGCATTGTTATGATACAATACTAAAACAAAACCTTAACTATATGCCAGCAAAAATAAAGTCTGAAGTTGGTAAACAATCTATGTTATATACAGGTAGCATAATTTGGAGAGGGATTCCTAATGATATGAAAGATATAAACTCTCTAGTCAAAAATAACCATCTCGTTATGGGGTTCCCTTTATATGACGTCATAGTGTAGTGGGTGATTAGTGGAACCAGACACAGTCTACGTGTTATAACCCTCCGAACATTGGCTGATTTTCAGTCTATTAAGTCTCGTACCAGTATAGGACTGCAAATCATTACACAAATATTTCATAGCGAATGACGCTGAATGATTCGGCATGAAACGTTGTAAATATATATATAAAATTACTTCTGTAAATATTGTAAATAATAATAATAATTATAATAATAATTGATATTTATAGAGCGCATTTCCAATTAAAAACTGATCGATGCGCTTTACAACCTCTCCAATAACCTGCAACAAAAATAAATACGTCTTCAAATTTCTTTTAAAAATATCTAATGTTGGAGACAATCTGAAATCTACTGGCAAGCTGTTCCAAAATGTAGGGCCAGCAAAATAAAAACTACGCTCTCCACCCTTTGAATTTGTTCTTGGAACCATTAACATTGAAGTATCTACTCTAGAACGTAAATTATAGTTAGCTTGTCTAGGAACATCTAATATAGTACATAAATAACCAGGAGCAAGATTGTGTGTACATTTATATACAAATAATGCAATCTTATACATAATTCTCTTTTGGACTGGCAACCAATGCAGACTGTACAATAATTGAGTTGCCCTATCTTGTCTTTTGGCCCTTAAAACAATGCGAGCAGCACGATTTTGTAAGCGCTGAAGTCTTTCTAGTTCAAAACACGGAGCATTAACCAAGAGAGCATTATCCGAACGACTGAGCACAAGAGAGCGCATAGCGTGACTACATGCTTCTTGTGTTAACAGTTTCCTTATTCTTTAAATATTATATAAATGAAAATTTACAGATTTACATAGCGCTGTAACTTGGTCAGACATGGACAACGAGGATTCAAACACAACCCCTAGGCTTCTGAAGCCGCAATTTGAGTGCTACATACAGAGACTTTAACCTCTTGTGAAAGATAGTGGCTAAGTTTGGGAGACAAGATCAAGAGCAAATACGCTGCAAAGTATACAAATGTTGAAATCTTTGTTGTGATGATTGTGAAAGGACTGGCCTCGACTAGCAGGCTCTGCTATTGCTGGTTCGTATTAATTTTTACCAACTATAATATTCTATTAAAATTCGATTACTCTGTGTGATTTATGTTATTTTGGCAAACGATGTTGTTGTTTGGTAAATAAATTTCATTTCAACATTTCATATCGTGCATACGATGGTGCCTTATTCATTTTCTGAAGCTATATTTCACAAGAATGTATAAGTATAGTGAACGTTACATACATCATCCAGACTTCTGGCTGCTCTGTCATGGTCATGTATTCCCTTCCCTTAAGGTGCAACTGTAAAGTGTCAGATATTGTCCAAAATGACATTTGAGACTTCAGTCCTGTACCAAAATCATTGTAAGATAGGTCCGAATGATGTGTGAAAGTTTCATTGAAAAAGAACACTGCTTTCCTGGTTCAAAAGGCGGGAAAATGCGTCAGCTTATACAACGGACGTTTATGAGGTTTATGACCGTTAATTAACGCTTTTAAGCTGAATAATATATATCGTCATACTAAAGGGGCTTTAAAAAAATCTAACCCTATTTTATTATTCTAAACAACACTGTAGAAGAGAATCGAGGAAGCTCCAAGTAATTTTCGTGGAGTTAGACACTTTATACGCATCCCTTTAAGTTAATTATGAATGATGAGCACCTCCTGACCTCACAATAATCAGGGAGCTAATATTTTAGGATTTATTACAGCCCGATATTCCGAAGGTTCGTTATTTCGAAGGTTTGTTTCTCCAAAAATGAAATCGGGTTCGATATTCCGAAGGTTCGTTAATCCGAAAATGAAATGAGGTTCGTTTATCCGAAAATTAAATGAGGTTCGTTATCCGCAATGTTCGATACGAACGCCATATCATTTTCTGATTAACGAACCCTATTGCATGTTCAGACTAACGAACCTCATTTCATTTTCGAATTAGCGAACCTTCGGAATATCGAACCTGACTTTATTTTCGGAGAAACGAACCTTCGGAATAACCGTACCTTCGGAATAACGAACATAACGAATATCGAGCTGTAACCCTAACAAAAACGGGTACAAATTGGAATTTAAAAATTACTCTTTACAAGGTGCCCAAAACGGAACGGGGCACTTCCCAAAATATAGTAACAGAATGATTATGCTGCTCCACTTCCTCAACAGCCGCCAGCCGAGCATCCGTTTCACCATCGAACACGAGGAGAACGGCACCCTTGCCTTTCTCGACACCCTAGCTAGTACACAGGGACACTGATGGACACCTCACTAGCACGGTGTTCCGTAAACCTACGCACACAGACCAGTATCTGGCGTATGATTCACACCATCCTGAATCTGTGAAACGTGGAGTAGTTAAATGCCTCCATGACCGCGCTTCACGCTTGGTGACCAAGCCCCGCTGCACCGCCACCGAAAAGCGACACGTACGCTCCGCCCTGGCAGCTAACGGCTACCCACATCCATTTGTCCGCCGGGCGAGCAGACCTAAACCGAACATCGACATAGAACAGAAGGAATACGAGTCCTTTGCTGTACTTCCTTTCATGGACGGCATCTCACGACAGCTGAAACGCATCCTGGAGCGTCACGGTGTTCGCACCGTATTCAAGTCATCATTTACTCTCAAGAGTCAGCTAGTCCGACCTAAGGATCCCGTTCCTCCAGAGAGACGAGGAGGTATGGTCTACAAGATCCCATGTGGCGACTGTGATCGCGTCTACATTGGTGAAACCAGTAGACCAATTGGAGAGAGGATCAACGAACACCAACGGGACGTGAGACTCCGACGCACGGATGGTTCAGCGGTAGCCGAGCATGCCTGGAATGCTGAACACCGACCCGACTGGGATGGTGTACAGTGCATCGACCAGGAACACCACTGGTTCACCAGGCGTGTAAAAGAGGCTCTGCACATTCGTCTTCATCCTCACAACGTCAATCGTGACAGCGGCATCGACATACCCAAGTGTTGGCTGCCTACCATCCGCCATCACAACACCCTGCGGACGACGGATCGATCCGCCGCTCACGCCACTGCGGAACGTGGCCGGGCAGCAAACCGGTTCGCACCGGCACGCATCCGGGATGCACCCCCACGCCAACGCTCAACCAATGAGAGACTAGCCCCGCCCACTGCACCGGCACCGCGCACCCTGGCGGCCAATCAGAGTGCAGCGCTGCCCCCGCACCGCCCCCGCACGGCGCCAGCCAATGGGAGCGCGGTATCGGGCGAACAATGCATGCTGCGTCCGCCATTCACGGCGGACATGTCAGCGTGCACGCGGTCCGGGCGCAGGTATTTATTGAGACCTCGCAGCCACATTTCTTCAAGCTGCGGGTGCAGTAGTGCTTCTTTGTACAGATCAAGATAGATAGAATCACACTATTTTTGTTGGTATCATTTCCCTTGTTTTTGTATTAATTGAAAAGGGAGTATGATATGAGCACAAACTGCGGGGCAGCAGTGTTTTACCATACAAGCCTTTATAAGTCGGATAGAAACATACTATTTATTTTGGTATTAGTATTTTTGTTTTTATATAAAGAAAAATAAATACATAAGTTAATGAAATGTATAATTAAATAGGCATGTATGATAGAAGTACAAGCTGCGGGTGCAGTAGTGCTTCTTTGTACAGGCCAAGCCTAGATAGAAAAACACTATTTTTTAGTGGTATTAGTACCTTTGTATTTGTATAAGAATATTAAATGCATAAGTCAATAAAATGCATAACTATATGAGCCTGTATGAAAGAGGTACAAGCTGCGGGTGCAGTAGTGCCTCTTTATACAGGCCATACACTAATATATAAAAGCAATCATATATAAATATGTATTGTATTATGATTATCTCAGTTTGTAAGTGAAGTGGAAAAAAGGAGACAAAGTCATGTCGCTACATGTTTTTTGTTTTTGTTTGTTTGTATAATTCAGTTAATATCATACAATATTGTCGAGTATGTATATATTATGTTGATGCCAAGCTACACATCAGTGGCGGGATCGTCCCAATGTGAGAGCAGGCACCAGACATACATATAGTAGGAGTGAGTTTTGTTTATTTTGTATTGTATTATGATTATCTCAGAAGACAAAGGTATACCATGTATTATGTATTAACATGCACAAAATAAGCCCACCAAATGTTTGCACTAATTTGTTTAAGAATTACTTTATTAAGAAGAAGGAAACAAAAAATGCATATTGCGATAATTCATTAGTAGCTTTAAAATAGTGTTTATTTATGAATATATTTGTTTTGTTTGATTTCGCTTTATTATTATACTATTATAATTAATGTACGTGTTGTAAGAGGATTGTTTTGACCATAAGAGGCCCACTTCCACATATGCGGCGGGAGTCCCGATGTGAGAGGTGGGCTTTGTTATTGAAATAAGGAAAATTGTTATTTTTGTAAATAAAAGTAATATTCATAATAAGGTAGGAGAAAAGAAAAAAAATGAAATATCGCAATATTTTTAGCGGTGCCATAGAAATAATTTGTTGATGATATATAAAATTGTATAATAGTTAAAAAATATGTGAAGATGAAATCAATAGAAAAGCAATTGGCAACAATAGTCAGATTTGACTGATTGCCACCAAACTAAACAACAACAACAACATTTCTTCATTGCCTGACGAAGACTAGCAGAACGCAGTCGAAACGTCGCTCCCTTAGTTCGCCACGTCATCGCGAGACAGTCGATTATTTCTTTCTTTTTTTCAACGTATATTCGCCGCGATGGATAACCTTTTTACTTCTAGAATGATTATGTTCATCATATTTTCCAATAAAAAACGATACCGAGAACAGTCATTTTGGTAGTGTGTGTTTTGTTTTAGGGCGCTGTGAGTGACACCATGTCAGGTTCCAATTTTTGTCAATTTTTACGAAGTCAGTACTTGATAAATCGCACTTCCTGCCCGTCATAGCATCGAACAACTATGCCTATTATATCGGCACACATCTAAATGCACACTAACATTGGTACGCGTATTGCTCGTTGTGGGATGATATGATGTGCAGTGATTGCGATTTATCAAGCACTGACTTGGTAAAAATCGACAAAAATGATGGGAGCCTGACATGGTGTCACTCACGGCGCCCTAAAACAAAAACAACACGAATAAAACGACTGTTCTTGGTACCGTTTTTCATTGGAAAAGACCCTATCCGATGGACATAATATTCATGTTACTATATTTTAGAAAGTGTCCCGTTCCGTTTCGGGGGGCCACCCTGTATATGTTTTGCATTTCGAGTACACATTTACCAAAATACCGTATCCCTTTTTAAAGACTTCAATTATACAAATAAAATGTTATTTGTGACCCTTCACAAAAAGGTACCCTATCATTTTCAAATTTCGCGAACAATTTAATTAAAAGGCGTACGCTTTTTTCTGTTTTCGCGAACATATTTATGATATAATTATATACCCCTTTTTCCATTTCCGCAATGTTTTTTTGTTCGCGAACACATGTGAAAATGTGTCCCATTTTCCCGTGATATTATGAACATGCGCATATACTGCCAATGTGTAGTGACGCCACCAGGCTCTAGACATATACAATCATAACTCGATATACTATATATAACTATACCGAAAGAAGGACTGCTGGTGAGGCGTAGCTAGCTTGTAATTATAATTTATACTATATATAATTATATATATTGATATATCGATGACATATCTGCACCAAATAGCATTGAGCGTTCGAAACTGTAAACACCAATTAATCAAACAGTGTCATCCAGAACCGATACGGTGTCGCAACTATAAGAACTCGGCTCTTGAGTGATCCACTTCTCACCACGCTACCATGGTGATCATGGTAATTGAGGGACTTTATCAGAGGCATATGGACGTAGGAGCACATTTTCCCCAGGGCGGCTGAAGTAGTACGCCCGAATAGTTATACTTCACGTTGTTCATCTGATATGAAGAAAAAAGGTATTCGCATTTTGGCCAACGACCGACACATTTATGATTTGATGCTGTAGTCCGAAAATGACATTATATTGTACTAACATGACATAAGCTTGCCCGAATGTATCATGATTGTGCCCTAGTATGACATAAGTTTGGCTATAAAATGACACAGGTTTTGCTCAAGAATAAACATTTTTGCCCGAATACAGCCGTTTTTTAAAAAATCCAGGCAAGCCCCCCCCCCCCCCCCACCCCTCCCCCCTCTCCCCCCTCTCCCCATCTTCTACGCCTATGATCAGAGATTTTTTCCGAGATAGTTGGAATTAGCTTTAGGTGGGGAGGACAAAATACATCACTGGGCCCGGGTGCGTTACTGCCCCTTGTCCCTAATGCTATAGAACTGTTTACAATTTTATATAGGTTCCGAAACTGTAAATATCAATTAAAAGTGCACTTGTATAGTGTCAGATATTGCCCAAAATGGCATTTCAGACTTCAATCCTATACCAAAATCATTGTAAGATATGTCCGAATGATGTGTGAAAGTTTCAATGAAAAAGCACACTGCTTTCCTGGTTAAAAAAGCGAAAGTATGCGTCAGCTTTATACAACATACGTTTATGAGGTTTATGACCGTTAATTAACACTTTTGAGCTGAATGATAGATATCGTTAGACTAAAGGGGCATTTGAAAAAAATCTAACCCTATTTTATTCTTCTATTACCATAAGCTAAACAACACGGTAGAAGAGAAACAAGGAAGCTCCAATTAATTTTCGTGGAGTTAGACACTTTACAGGCATCCCTTTAATAGAAATGGTAAGATACATTCTGTCTCCCATGCTACTCAATCATTTCACTTTTCACACATGTATCATCATTATCTAATAAGGAAATACATCTATGACACTTGTCGTCGTTATATTAGAGAGGATACTTATAAAGAGAAACTGATATTTTAAAAGCTATGAGATTATATCCTTCTGCAAAAAACATTGGACAATATTTGGCAAAGATTATTCCTTAACATAAATTATGTGAACGTATAATGGAATAAATGTAGTACAGTAGATGGTATGAAGTTACACTTTCTTGTTTCTATTATAGGTTTATTTCGTTATTTATCTGAACCGAACACAAAAAGTAACTACCCACATAAACAATTTATCATAATTTCATAACCAAGAATCGTTTAAAGATTTCGTCTTGCCAAAATATCTCTATGGTTTAGTTAGGAAAACAATGAATAAAATAAGAGGTAACCATTCATCCATGGTTGAGTAAGCACACATTAAAGAGAAAATTGTCATATTTCAAAATTCGCAAAAGTAATACTATCATCGCAGTTTATTGAGTATTGTGAAATTTCAAAATGCACTGTTTTACAATCGCAATTAACATGGGCCATTCAATAATCAAAATGGATGGAATATCAAGCAGCATTGTTTCATAAGCCGTAATCAATGTATTCAGTCACATGTGCCGATTCACAACAGTCAGAGTCAGTCAGTTGTCAGTAGTCAGTTTCCTCTATGTTTAAATTCCATTAATAGCAAGCTGCATCACTTCGTATGATCCCGCGCACTTTCTTTAGAAAAGTTGATTTAATTATGCTTGGGTTAGTGCCCGGTTTATCTAGCTTCTGACTAATCGAGCAATGAAAAGCGTTTCTGCATGGGAACGTCCCCCTTTAAGGTGCCCAGTGGGGTATTATTTGACATTTTTGAACACTTTTACTATATCGGAAATATCTTTCTATCCATTGAAGCTACCCCCTACAAACCATACATTTCTGAAAAGCTTAGAATATGGGGAATCCAAAAAAAATCCAACTAAATTAAAGACAATTGGCCTTTAAACAGCAATAATATAGAGAAAAATAATTGTTTTGTACTTTTAGCAAGTCAACATTCAAAACGCATCTCCTCAGAGGTATAGAGGCAGATAAATTTTACATGTTAAAGATAGATATTATGATGCAATACAAACAAATTAATGATTGCTTTTTTCATTATTCAGCTATCTTCATTGTAAAAAGGCAATTTCAGAAATGAACATATGAAATGTACATATTTTGGTTTACAATAGGGTTACCTCTAAAAGCCATCATTAATCTGTTCATCTACAAACAAGGAATAATTCCTCCAGATTTCGTCGAATTTGAGTAAATACTTTTCAAGTCTTTAGAATATTTGTCCAAAAAACATGATTTTCAGAAAATGAGCTTGAAAGGTCATATTATACAATATCAATATATTTTAGTAGTAAATATATTTTGTTAGATAAATGTGACATGGATAAAAATAGGAAAATAGCGGGATAAATAGTAGTAGTTGGTTCAATGGAAGTTTAGGGCATGTTAATCACAAATAAACACAATTTGGATGGTAAACATTTTGATTTGGGACAATTTTATTTGGACTATTGAAAAATCTTCAATCTAAGCTGGAAAATAATCACTTCCGGCCCCAAAAATTTACAACATTGATAACGAAATCCTGAATTTGTCCATTTGATAGCTACCCGCTACCCCACAAAGTATGTATTTTCTTAAAGCTTAGAATCCATGGATCATTTTAAGGTATAAATCTCAATTTTAATGAAAAACAAATTCAATACCCCACTGGGCCCCGGGTTGCGTGGCTCTATTGGTTGAGCACCCATCTAGCAATCCAGAGGTCTCGGGTTTGATTCCCGGCGAAGCCTATTTTTCTTTGCTCATTTTCAAAGATTTATATTGCAAGGTTTCATAACATAATTTAGATAGGTAGGTTATGGCAAAATTCATCCTAATTTGCTATAATATTTCATTAATATTAATATTCATGTCTTTGTGAGTTATTATTAAGTTTTCATTAGTTTCCTATTTTTGTTATGCACTGTCAAATGGGTAGTACAGTTTTGGTTAAATTGAATTTTAGTAACCAAAACCTGCACAATAACATTACATACTAAAATGTATGACTCCACTATGCTCAAAAGGAAGAAACAAATTACAAACGACTAGGTGAAAAGCCTATATTATTATTCTAAAATTGCATCGGATTAAACCATTTCCTCATCAGCAAAGGTACATGTGATTTTTTTTCTCGAAATAATGATTAAATAAAGAGATCATCAGCATTAACTATTTAAGACATTTAAAGTATAGGCATTTTATTTTTTTTCTTAAATCACCTGAGGCCCCACGTTTATTTCGATTGGATATATATTATTTATCGAAATTTCAGCTGTTTCTGAACCGATTTTGATCAAATGAAATTTATTATGTCGTTAGAATTGTATGCCATTTCGAATTTGACACTCGGTTTTCATTACCTCACACACACACACACATATTTCTTGAAGTCCCTTTATACCAATACTCAACTATCCCTTTAAGTTAAATAAATACAACTAAACTAATGATTTAATAATATTAACAATACTCGATTATATAGTGCCTAATATGATAATGATAATCATCATTCATCAATGTAAGCCTTTGTTGGGGAAAGGATGGGAGCGGGTAGGCACCAACCTCCTACGCCTATGGGCCGATGTGGCGTTGTTGATGAATTACTTTAAATTTAATTCGGAGGCGTCAATTTTTGTTTACATGCATGGCACATCACATGAAAGACGGAACCAATACCCCTCCCCTAGCCTCACTGGGGCGTATTGCCTATTGTCTCGAAACCTGCATAACTATAACTGCACACAAAAGAGTATCAATGCGCTTTCAAAACTGTAAATACCATTAAAGTGATCCATTAACGTCAAATTATTGGTCTTAACAATTCACATTAATTATCCCAATATCCAAGCACTTGCACATTGGATCCATATATGGACCAATGAACCAGTGAATTAGCGTGGTCCGATTGATTATGTGGGGGGGGGGGGGGGGGTGGGGGGCGACACACACTATGCATTCCTTTATTTGTTTACCTATTTTCCTATGTTTTGTATTGTTTTTGTTTCGTTATTGAGAGGCACATCCCAAACACTCTATACCCCCGTGCTACGTCACTGCAATTAAATGTCGTAATGCTTCATAATTACCATTTCTATATCCTTCTATCCACCTGTTTATGGATATAGTTTCATGTTGATGTACAGTAGTTGTCATTTATCTTTGCCAAGACGAAGGATCTGCCAGGTTCGAAAGCTCGTGTCTACATTGACTTCCATTTTTATTTCATTACAATCTTTGAAGAATCGCAATACGGTTATTGATTTTGCATATTGGCTTGCCAATGTCCGACATGTTACAGTAACCATCCATCATTCCTAGCTGACAGACAACAGGCTGTTGTACTGGATGGATTCAATTCCACACCAAAGCCGATATGTGCTAGTGTTCCCCAAGATGCCAAGGAAGCGTTCTTGGCCCACTACTCTTTCTAATGTACATTGATGATCTGGCTTCACATTTAGAGAATGATCTTCACCTATTTGCAGATGGTTCAACTCTACACGTAGTCATCACAAACCCAGGCAGCATAGTCATTTGTGCTGAGAGTCTACAACGCGACTTGGACGCAATTGAAAAATGGGCATCTGACTGGTGTATCACATTCAACGCAAGTAAAACTGAGGAAATGATCATCAGCAGGAAGCGCATCCAGAATCACCCTCCCCTCTATTTCATGAACAGTGAGCTAAAACCAACAAAGAGCATAACTCTTCTTGGTGTCATAATCACCAACACACAGTCGTGGACTTCCTACATCAGATGTCTTGCCAAGAAGACTGCTAAGAGGATCTACATCCTAGGGCGATCTAGAGACCTTCTTCCACTCCAGGCACGCATAGCCATCTACAAGGCCTACATCCGACCACTTATGGAGTATGCCTCGCCAATATGGAGTGGAGCAGGCATCACTGCACTGAAGTTACTTGATAGGCTGCAGAAGAAGGCACTCCGTCTACTCAAAATTGATGAGCCTACCAAGGTGGGCATACATCCGCTAGAGCATAGGAGGAAAGTTGCATCACTCTGCACCTTATATCGCCACTTCTTCTTACAACCATCTACTGAGCTATCAAGCATACTGCCTTCTGTCGCCACAACATACGGGTTACACGATCTACCTCAAATGCTCACCAACATGCTGTGAACATACCAAAGTCCAGCACCAACCTTCAGATGTTTTCATATTTTCATATATACCCAGGACAAGTCGCCTTTGGAACTTTATTCCACCCACTGTATTTCCCATTGTTCCGTACATGGATGCATTTAAGTCTGCAGTGAATTTGTACCTGCTGAACCAATTATATAATGTAGTGAAGTGTTTAATTTTTGTTTTATGTGTGATGTGCATTTAAGGCCGTTTTTCATCTTTTAAGATGGCACCATCAGGCCTAGAATGTGTCATTTTAAACAAAACAAAACAGTATCTATAGATGTAATTTATTATAATTATGAATTTGAAAGGAAAGGTGTCATTACAACTTACTGTATTTTCATCTGCGCAAATTTAGAGATTTGATCTTGCTCCAATTACTGAATGATTTGGATTTATATTATTGACGGACGTATTATAATCAAGCGTGGCATGAAGATTATCCCTGACCAACCACCATCAATTCAAGAACAATGGAATTTCGCACAACGTCGCGAGCACTGCGTCTTGTATTTCTTCTTTCCCTGTTTCATGTTCAGCTTGGACTCTGTAGTTCACTTGACAGAAGTTTGATACGTGGTCATGGGGTTAAGCCAAGACCAAACTTAACATCTCCTGGTGTCTGTCGCGAATCCCTGTTTACTAGACGCGCTGACTGCAACGGCCTGAATCTCCAACAGGTGCCACAGTATTTGAGCCCAAATCGTCGTTGGATTTCGTTGGCTATTAATAAGATTTCAATTCTTAAGAACAATTCGTTCAGCAGATATAGATTTCTTAGTGAAATCGACATATGGGATAACCGCATCCATACAATAGAAATCGGAACATTTCACCCACTTAAACAACTGCAAGTACTCCGATTAAGCGGGAATAAATTGACCACCTTACATAGAGACACGTTTAGGTACTCTAGTAAACTATTTTATCTTTCACTCTTTTTAAATACTCTCACAACTTTCCCCTCCGCTTGCTTCCCACTGGCTAATGCACCCATTCGAGGTTTTGTATTGAACTTAGCTAGAAATTGTTTGACCTTCCTAAATGTGAGCTCGTGTAAGAATATCCAAGAATATGAATCCATAGACCTATCTTCCAACGAAATTAGGCAAGTCACCAAAGAGACGTTCGTATTAACCTGCCCTACCAAGTTTCTCAACATTGCGGGGAATCCCATCGAGTTAGTTGATCCAGACGCAATCGCAGCACTCACAGTACTGTCTTTGTCGCTCGGCTACCTACCGACACCACTTAACATCAACGAACTTCAAAATCTGTTTCTTGGAGTGTCAAGGTCCAATTGGATTTCAGAACTTTCCATGGTAAAAACGTTTCCGTTAATAAAACAATATCCACCGGATTTCTTGCAATGTTTTCAAGATAAGTCTTTAACAAGACTAGACTTATCTGAGAACGGCCTTATCATTGTTGATCCTCCAATATTAACAAATCTATCTCGCATTTCGCAACTTGAACTTAACGTAAATGATATATCTGTTATTTTGCCGGAATCATTTGATGGAATGACAGACCTTCACACTCTGTTCTTGGAAAGTAATGATCTTCATGAATTCAACCCAAAGTGTGATGTATGGAAAATCAACATTACTGACTTATATCTGAACTATTGTAAATCATTATCGTTGCAGAATTGCTCCTTCAATGGCTTGGAACACTTACGCTTCTTAAGTTTGGATTACGCTCAGATAAGTGAAAAGAATATTAAATCAAGTAGCTTAATTTCATTGCACACTTCACGTGTTATAATGAATACGAAAACAGATATGTACTTTGATACTCCGAAGCTTGAAACTCTTTATTTTCAATCGTGCATAGAACGATCTGTCTTAGGTTCATGGAGTCCGTATAGGTCTTTAAAAAATGCAGAGTCAATGCAGACAATTTTCCTGGATAAATCGAAGATACAAATACACGATTTATGGAGCTATGATAATGTTTCTTTGTTTCGTGGCATGCATGACCTTACTCACCTATCTCTCCAATACAGCTTAATAGATGAGGTTATACCCGGAGTATTTTGGAATTTGACACACTTGCACAAACTTGATCTAAGCTATGGACAAATCCAACTGATTACAGCCACTGCATTTGAAGGACTGATATCTCTGCTAACACTACACCTAGATGGAAATAAATTGTCATTTCTCATTTCTTCCGCCTTAGTTCCTCTGAAGTCATTGACACATCTACATGTTGATGAAAACGCAATAGCTTATCTGGATTCAGATTTGCTCAGGTCATCTTTAAACCTCACAAACGTAACTCTTGCTGGTAACCACTTGGTGGGTTTCAATCGCAGTACCTTTCTCTCCCTCCTGCCCCTCTTGACATCAATTGACATATCAGGAAACCCAATTGCGTGTAACTGTGACCTGAAGTGGTTTGTCGAGTTTTTTGGCGATAAACTTTCTAACCCAGACGGAACTTTGTGTTCATCGGCTACGGCAACACTACAGCCTTTGCGCGGAAAGCAAGTTTTGCTTTTGAAGTCAGGTGAATATTGTCAAGAGAAGATATTCATCTACTGTCTCGTGTCACTAGCACTTCTTGGACTATCGTGTATCCTGATTCTTGCGTACTACCACAGGTGGTTACTGCGATACAAAATCTTCCTCTTGAAGCTAGCTATTTTGGGATACAAGGAGATTCAGGATGCCCGAAACCATGAAGAGTTCGATTATGATATCAACATAATGTTCACGGAAGCTGACGAAGAATGGGCCGCGCGATATTTCCGCCCGGTCCTCGGTGAAGTGCTCCCGGAATTCCAAAGGATCGCTTTCGGTGATGAGGATCTGATGCTTGGCATGTACTACCTGGACGCCGTCTGCCATGCCATCGACAAGAGCTACAAAACCGTGCTGCTGCTCAGCAGGGCCGCCGTCAGGGACAACATGTTCATGACCAAGCTTCGCATTGCCATGGACAACGTGAGCGACGCCGAGGTCGAGAACGTGGTTCTGGTCTTCACGGAGAACATTCCTGACGATGAGATCCCGTACATGGTTAGACTCTTCCTGAGTGAACATGGTTCGTACATGACTTGGGTCGAGGACGAAAGGGGCGGGGGGTACTTCTGGAGTGAGTTGAAGAAGCGCTTGACGGTTAATCTAAGAGTCAACAATATGATCCCCGCAGAGTAAAGCTCCTCTGGAGTTGAAATAAATCATCTCCGTGTTATGGCAAGCATAGATTATATACTGTATAATTACTGGATGATACCGATGGCGCCTAATTTATTTTCTGAAGCCATTTGCTGCACAATGACATTATAAGTAGTGAACTTGTCCAGTTTTTTGGCTGCTCTTTCAAGAATGTGCCTTCCCTTGTCCATTCTGAATACCGAGTTGATATGATAATACCTCGATGCTATTATCATAAAGGCCGTATTTATACCATTTGCCATTCTTTGCTGTGACGGGCCGTAGATCATACGTTGTCCATAATACAGACTGTGCATAACTTTGTGACTTGCGGACAGCCTAACCATTGATAAGACGCAATGGACTAGTGTGACCCCCGTGTGAAAGCAACACGGCGCCTTCATGTGACAGCTAATTTGCAAGAGCGCCCTCTGCTGTGACTTTAATGCGTGAACATAATTATCATATGAACATGATGAATGCTCGGACTTAAATTGAGGAACTTTTTTGAGGGGTTAACCTAACATGTGTATAAGCGTCACATTGCAAGGTTTCAATGCACTATTTAAATAATCACATAATATTAATATTGCATAATGAAAATAATGGTTATGATAATATACATGCATTAAAATAATTAGCTCTAATTAGTTGAAAATAATCACTCCTGTAATTGTTTATATTGTTATAATTACAGTGAATTTCCCATTCCTGTACGTTATAATGCATCATAGATTAAAGGGATAGTTCAGTTTTGGTATAGAGGGCGCTGCACGAAATAATTTTTCTGTGAGATAATGGAAATCTGAGTGTAAAATTTGAAAGAGCAGAATAAACTTTAATTTATCAAGATCGGTTCAGAAACGGCTGAAATATTAACAAATATATCCGATCGGACTAAATTTGGGCCCCAGATTTATTGGATGATAAATTTTTTTTTTTTATTCAAAAATGCTTAGACTTTTTCGATGATTTTCAAAAGAGGTTTTTAAATAGTTGTTGTTGATCTCTCTATTTAGTCATTATTTCAACAAAACATTACATGCATAATTTTGTATGGAAAGTGGTTGAAAGCAAAGCTTTTTTTAGAGAGCGCCTTCTCGTGTTTGCATACCAGGCTTTTTACTAAGTCGTTTGCAATTTTCTATACTTTTCGAGCATGGTGGAGTTATAACTATTAGTTTGTAATGTAATTGTGCAGGTTTTGGTAACTAAAGCTCAGCCTTACCAAACTGTACTACCCCTTTAAAGGGTCAGACTTTACCTAAGTGAGCATGGTTCTTATATGTCTTGGGTCGAGGGCGAGAGAGGAGAGAGGTACTTCTGGAGTGAGCTGAAGAAACGTTTGACGATTAATCTGAGATTCAACGATATGATCCCCGCAGAATAAATTTTTGGTCGAATTAACCTGTAATTATAGTCGCAATACCATCTGAACGTTTGTGTGCGAGTAGCATGGCGCCTTCCTCTAACGATTAATATGATAGTCAACAATACTATCCCCACAGAATAAATCTATTGTGGATTTGAAATAAGCCTTCCCGCGTCATTGAGCACATATCTATGATGCTATACCTTATTTCAATTCTGTATAATATATGCCGCACGATGGTATGAGTATTGAAAGCTACATAAATGGGCCAGTGTTCTGGTGCTCTGTGCCTTCCATCCCCTTCTCCATGGGATGCTCTAACCGCTTTGCGTCACCGTACACTCCTTCATTGATATT